>PVIA01012429.1:0-37794 GCA_004024845.1 Tonatia bakeri
AATAAAATAAAGAATTAAAAAAAAGATTTTATTTATTTTGAGAGAGAGGAAGGGAGGGGGAAAGAGAGAGAGAGAAACATCCATGTGCGAGAGAAACATCAATTGGTGGCCTCTCACATGTGCCCCAACTGGGGATAGAACCCACAACCCAGGAATGTGCCTTGACCAGAAATTGAACTGGCAACCTTTTGCTTTGTAGAATAATGCCCAACCAACCCAGTCATACTGGTTGAGGTTAACTATGATTCTATTACCTTAAACACATCTGTATTTATCTCAGCAAGACTGGATTATATTTTTCTATGTAGCAAAAGACATAATCTGTGACCTGGATCCCTATCCTCATGCTCATTGCCAGATAAGCTCACTAGATTGAGGTGAATGGTAACTTCTCAGAAGGAATTTACTAGATTTTAGTGGGTATGGGAAGACTGCTTCATATGTGGCATTTCAGCCAACTGATGAATAGGTGGCAGTCTTGGTCAATTTATCACAAAGGAGTAAAATTTACTCTATGAAAATAAACCAGTGACAGTAAAGGAGGAAAATATGTAATAGCTAAATATAAGAAGAGAGATTTATACTTCTGGCCAAGATGGAGGCATAGATAGATACACTTTGCCTCCTAGCACAACTAAAAGAAGGATAAAAACCAATTTAAAAACAAAAACAACCATAACTGCAGAAAATCGAACTGTATGGAAGTCTGACAACCAAGGAGTTAAAGAAGCAACATTAATTCACACTGCACCACAACACAGCAACATGGGTTTCCCCACCCAGGCAAATACATAAGGTTCCACCCCTTACAATGTAACAGCTGCACCGAGAATAAGAAATATGGCCCAAATGAAAGAATGGACCAAAACTCCAAAAATATAACAAAGCGATGAAGAGATAGCCAATCTATCAGATGCAGAGTTGAAAACACTGGTAATCAGGATGCTCACAGAAATGGTTGAGTATGGTCACAAAATAGAATAAGAAATGAAAGCTATGGAAAGTGAAATAAAGCAAAATATACCGGGAACCAACAGTGAAGGGAAAGAACCAGGACTCAAATCAATGGTTTGGTGCAGAAGGAAGAAATAAACATTCAACTGAAATAGAATGAATAAACAAGAATTCAAAAAAAAAAAAGAGGAGAGGCTTAGGAACCTCTGGGACAACTTTAAGAGGCTTAGGAACCTCTGGGACAACTTTAAACATTTCAAAATCCAAATTATAGGGGTGTCAGAAGGGGAATGGGAAGACCAAGAAATAGAAAGCTTATTTAAACAAATAATGAAGGAGAACTTCCTAAATCTGGAAAGGAAATAGACTTCCAGGGAGCCCAGGAAGCTCAGAGTCCCAAAGAAGCTGGACCCAAGGAAGCACAGACCAAGGCACATCATAATTACATTACTGAAAACTAAATGTAAGAAGAGAATCTTAAAAGCAAGAGAAAAGGAGAAAATTACCTACAAAGGGGTTCCCATAAGACTATCAGCTGATTTCTCAAAAGAAACCTTGCAGGCAGAAGGGGCTGGAAAGAATTATTCAAAGTCATGAAAGGGAAGGACCTATATCCAAGATTATTCTATCCAGCAAAGCTGTCATTTAGAATGGAAGGACAGATAAAGCACTTCCCAGAGAAGGTAAAGCTAAAAGGGTTCATAATCACCAAGCCCTTATTATATAAAATATTAAAGGGACTTAACTAAGAAAAAGATCAAAACTATGCACAATAGTTCTAGAAAAGCCTATAGACTCCACCCAAAAACTGCTCAACCTAATAAGTAAATTTGGCAAAACTGCAGGATAAAAAGTCAATATTTAGAAATCAAAGGCCTTTTGTCCAACAACAACAAAATATTAGAAACAGAAATTGAGGGAAAATCCCATTTGATATAGCAACAAGAAAAATGAAATACCTAGAAATAAACCTAACTAAGGAGGTAAAATACCTGTACTCAGAAAACTACTCAACACTGAAAGCAGAAATTAAGGAAAAGTGTTGGAGAGGATGTGGAGAAAAGGAAACCCTACTTAGTGCACTGCTGATGGGAATGCAGACTGGTGCAGCCACTGTGAAAAACAGTATGGAATTTCCTCAGAAAACAATGGAACTGCCTTTTAATCCAACAATTCCACAGATGGGATTATATTCTAAGAACTCTGAAACACTAATCCAGAAGAACCTATGTGCCCCAACGTTCATAGCAGCACAATTTACATTAGCCAAGTGCTAGAAGCTACCTAAGTGCCCATCAGTAAATGAATGGATCAAAAAACTATGGCACACTCATATGATGGAATACTACACAGCAGAAAGAAAGAAGAAGCTCCTACTTTTTGCAACAGCATGGATGGAACTGGACGGTGTTCTGCTAAGTGAAGTAAGCCAGGTGGTGAAACACAAATGCCATATGATCTCACCTTTAAGTGGAACCTAATCAACAAAACAAACAAGCATGCAAAATATAACCATAGACATTAAAAATAAGAATAATCTGATAGTAACCAGATGGGAAGTGGGAGGGTATAATGAGGGGAGAGTGTGGATGGGTTTTCAGGAACAACTCTAAAGGACACATGGACAAAACCAAGAGGGGGTGGAATCAGGGGGGGAGGTGGGGATAGATTGGGGGGGAGTGGTGGGGGGAAATGCAGACAACTGTACTTGAAGAAAAATAAAATAATAAAAAAACTATGAACAGTGAAATGACAACAAACTCACAACTATCAACTACTGAACCTAAAAATAAAACAAAAAGAAAAACAAACAACTAGAACAGAAACAGAATCACAGAAATGGAGATCACATGGAGGGTTATCAGTGGGGAGGGAAAAGAGGGAGAATGGGGGAAAAAGCACAGGGAATAATAAGCATAAATGGTAGGTACAAAATAGACAGGGGGAGGTTTACAATAGCATAGGAAATGTAGAAGCCAAAGGACTTATATATATATGACCTACAGACATGGAGTAAGGTGGGGGAATGGGTGCGAGGGGGTACAGGGTGGAGGGGAATAAAGGGGAGAAAAAAACTGGACAACTGTAATAGCATAATCAATAAAATGTACTTAAAAAAGAAGAGAGATTTTTTTAAAAAAAGGAAGAGAGATTTTTGTTTTAAAATATTTTATTTATTTATGTCCAGAGAGAGAGGAAGGAAAGGGGAAAGAGAGAGAGAGATCAATGTGTGGTTGCCTTTCATATGCTCCCTACTGGGGGAACCTGGCCCGCAACCCAGGCATGTGCCCTAACCAGGAATCATACTGGCAACTCTTTGGTTTTAAGGTGAGTGCTGAATCCACTGAGCCACACCAGCCAGGGCAGAAGAGAGATTTTGATTAATTTTGATATGACTCAGGACTGACACATTGTACCATAGTGAGACTTCATTTTTGTTTTTATGAGTTGTTATTTTCCTTTTCTGAGTTATTTTTAAAATAATAACAGCTTATTCTTGAACTTACCCTACCCAGCAGTCACACTTGAAACTAAAGGGCAGTAGTGAGCCATAGGTAGGAGAACTATGTGTTTAGCCTGGTAGGGTAACTTCACTCTGGTTTCACAACTGGTCAAGATGATAGAGGAGAGGAAGCATGATCAATAACATGCAATTCACTGAACAACATAAGTGCCTATGAGGGACAGACATTGAGCTAGTTGCAAGGACATATGGGAGAATCAGGCTCAACTACTTTTTTCAAGAAGCTTACAATGTAAGCTTATAATACAATGTGGGAAAATAGCATAGATTAAGCTAGCCTGCTGTTTTATATGTATCACTTCAATTCATCTTCATAACAACTACTCGGTTGGTAGATGCTAAGATTGTCCCATTTTTTAAATGAGAAATTGAGGCTAAAAGCAGTTCATTGATTTGCCTAATCTCACACAGCTAGGAAGTTGCAAGGCCAGAGTCTGAACATGCACATAGATATCAATAAGAGATACCAGTATAAATATTTTTAATTAATTCAATAAGCTTCCAATCAAATGATTAAATTAATCCCTTCCCTTGCATATCATCAGGGGAGGGATTCTTGGAGGGGAAGTATTTGAACTGGGTTTTCCTGGGAAACAACAGATTTAGTACAATCATGTAGGCAAGGAGGTCTAAAGAGTAGAGATTAGGAGTGACTAGCAAGTGGATCAGTTTGATTCCAGCATGGCAAAAATGCAATGAGGAACTCAAGAGATAAGTTGGCAAGATAGGTTGGGGTCTGAATGTATGGGCTTTAAATGGAATAAGGAGGATTTTTTTTAAAGTAAAAAATGACATTATAATTCTGAACACAGTAACAACATGAGCAGACTGATGATTTGAGAATCACATGGGATGGCTTGGAAAGAAGGGACAACACAGACATGAGGACCTGTTTGGGACTACAGAGATAGATCAAACAAGAGGGCTGAAAGAGGGTATCACAGAAGACAATGTGTTATATGCTTGGAAAATACAGACTAACTTCACTGTCTTTTTCACTGAAATGAGTGAAAAAGAGTTGTTCTAACTGATGGACGTCATGCTAGGAAGTAGAGGGTCAGTTAGACCCTCATTTCCTACATCAGAGCACTGTCTTAGTCTGTTTTGGCTGCTATAACAAAAGATTATAGACTTGTTGGCTTGTAAATAACAAACATTTGTTTCTCACAGTTCTCAAGGATTAGAAGTCCAAGATAAAGACACTGGTTTATTTGAAGTCTGGTGAGAACCTGCTCCATGTCCTCATGTGACAAAAGGAGTGAGGACACTAATCCCATTGATGAGAGCTCCACCTTCATGACCTAATTACCTCCCAAACACCCACCTATAAATACCTTCACATTGAGGCTTAGGTTTCAACAAAATTTTTGAAGAGTCACAAACATTCCATGTGTAGCAAACACCATCATCAGTGATCTATAAAACCCAAACCTAAAATGCTGTTCTGAATCTAATCCTGTTCTTGGCAATAGCACTACCCAATATGAGTTCCAAAGAATCATTGTCCCATGTACTGATCCCCCACCCAAAAAAAGAGTTCTGAAGCCAAATAAGTGTGCAAAATAATATGCATTCTAGTGCCTTCTGAGGGTTGCAAAACATATCAGCATAGGGAAGGCTCTGAGGATACCTGCAGCAAGGAAAGTAATTTAGCTTTTCTTGGATGATCATTTCCCAAAACTGTTTGACTACAGGACCACTTTTAAAATGTTGAAACCTAGTAACACCTGGCAGAAATTGTTTTATGACATTCATACCAGTATTATTATGTTCACCTACAATTCATAATGCATTCATTCCCTTTGGTGGACCCTAGAAAGCAGTCCCTTCTTTCCAACTCAGTCCAAATAAAATTGAATCCAAATGTTTGGTGTTCGCCTGCCAGCAGTGATCTCTACTGCAGGAAGTATTAATCTTGATATTGACAGTTGGTGTTACATAACATTTAAAAAATCAAGGATGATATGGCTATTGCAAGGGTAGCTGTTGATTACCCTGGGGAACTAGCTCCCAAATGTTGTCAACTACATTCTCCTCAAAGTTGTTCTTAATGGGTTTTTCATGTGAACAAACTTTGATGGCTTTATCATTTTTCTCCTGACCTCAGAAGCCTTAGGTGGGAAACTTGTGTTGAAGAAACTTTGAAGTGTCATTATCTAGTGATAAAACCCAAAATATCTAGTTTGCTTCATCAATCCCTTGCTTCAATTCTTCCCTAAATCCCCAGTCACCTATACAAGTGAAGACCAAAATTGTTTGCATGGGCTTTATGGCTCTCCATAATATGACCGCAGCGCGCGCGTATACACACACACACACACACACACACACACACACACACACACCCATGCACGTACCACTATTTATCATTTGCCTATAAGGCCTACTCTCTCTTGTTCCTCTGTAGTTACTGTTTTCTGTGACTAAAATGTCCTTTCATTGACTGTCAAAATCTCAATTTGCCCCTGAGTTGCATGTCAAATGCTTCCTTCTCCTAATAACTTTCCCACTTTCCTCCAGTTGGAAATTATCCTAATTGTACTTTTTGCACTTTTTACATAGCCTTTATCACAAGTTACTCTGAGTGCAAACTAGCTTTGTATGAATCAGTGTTCTCTACTGGATGTCAGTACTTGAGGGTAAAGAATGTTTTATTAACTTTGGTAATCCTTCTAGTCAATCAACCCATTCATTAACAAATATTTGAGTGCCTACTCTGAACCAGGTACAAAGCCTTACACACAGTAGGAGCTCGATTGATGTTTAGGACTCAAAAAACAATGACCAGAAGTAGCAGTAGGCTCTCTGATGCAAGACCTCAGGAGGTGATTCATGTCATCACCATCATTGTGACAGATGGGACCACAAGGTGTTGTTGTGGCCACCCTAGGTGGTGACTTTGGTGTGAAAAGTCTTGGATTGCCAGGGAGGCATGCAAGAGGGGCCAGCAATTCTGCTGGGAATGCTGGTAAATGCTAAGTGAATGAAAGAGGAAGGGGGATATTTGTAATTATTTTAGTAGTTTCTGGCTTAAGCCTGGATAACCCCCAAAAGAAAAGCCTCTATCATGTTTCTGTAGGTGTATCAGCATCTTTACATTACCACCATTTCAGGAAAAGGGTAAGGAAGATCAGGCCTCTTAGGTTTGGCTCTTTATTTTTCTTTTTATCTATGGAAACTCTGACCCCAATTTAATAATAATAACCACCTTGATGGATCAGACATTGTACATACAACATCTCTATGAATTCTGATAACAACTCTCTGGCACAATTATTATTGTTGCTATTATTATTATTATTATTTTCATTTTATAGCTTAGGAGAGTCCAGCTCAAAGAGTGGAAGTGCTTTTATAATTCCATCAAGGAAAAGCAGACACATTTGTCAGACAAGCCATTTTGTGCCTGAATTCTGTGGACTTTTTCAATCTCAGCTGATTATTAATAAGTGTTATTACACTGAGTATTGACAATAATCTTTTGAGGTTTCTTGAATCTTAAATATGAAGAAAATGAGACTCATAGAAACTCAGCAATGTGTCCAACATCATACAAGAGGTAAGGCAATGGCAGGATACAAATTCAACTATATCTGACCCCACATTCACCACTCTTTTTTTTAAAGAATTTTATTTATTTATTTTTAGAGAGAGGCAAATGGAGGGAGAAAGAAAGGCAGTGAAACATCGATGTGAGTGAGAAACATCGATCAGTTGCCTTCTACAGGTGTCCTGACCAGGAACCAAACCCGCAATCCAGATATGTGCCCTGACTGGGAATTGAACCAGTGACCTTTCACTTTGCAGCATGATGCCCAACCAACTGAGCCACACCAATCAGGGCTACATGCACCACTCTTATTAATTATACTACAAGGACTCCTCTTGTAATACAGTGGGCAAGCCCAGATACTGCTGCCTGAAGGGTTCATATACTGTTGGTAGAATGTACTAACAGTTTATATTTTATACCGAATGGTTCCATATTAGTGGCTCAGTCTCAGTGCTTACTTATGCCCCTCCAAGTCCTCCCTGTTCTCCCCTTGGGTCATTTAACCCCTATTTGCAGGGTCACTCTGGGCTTCCTTGCCATTACTGTCTATGTCTCCCATGCTTTAGAGGCAGAACCATTTTTATTAGCGTTTGGAAAAACAAATCCCTTTCTCAGGTTTCTTGTGAATTTCCCTAAACAGTATGATGGTACTGTCCATAACACTGATTTTTTTCTCATTTTCTCTGGGCACATAGCTCTATGCTCAGTTTTCTTTAGTTGCTACTGATGAAAATAGTCCTTTAAAGCAAGACAGCTTTTCTGGCTTAGATGTTTGTAAATCCTAAACTCATTCTTAGCTCATATTCATATGTTTCCTTCATCTCTTGTACCTTGTCTCTTTTGTTTGATAAATAGTAACATGTCTTAATAGGAGTGCAGGTTTGAGCCCCATGTCAACCACCTAATTTCTTTTTGAACTTGCAAAAATTACTTCCCCTTTTGAGCCTCAGTGACTTTATGTGTAAAAGGTGGGAGTGGGATAACCTCTAAGGCTCCTTGTAGCTCTTACATTCTGTGTCTCAAACTTTAATGTCAAAGGGCATTACAGCATGAAGACAGTCTGGGAATCTTTCCTATTCTCATTTGACTGCCTGAGAAGGGGATTAGACTACAGAGATGTAAACACTCTACTGACCTTCCAAGTTAAAAAATGTGTATCATAGAAGGAAGAAAGAATTTAATGTATACTTGATCTAATTATTTAGCATTGTCCAAAGTTAAAAAACAGTGTACTCATGGAGAACTTTAGTCATGCCACTGACAAAATGGATGCAGAAACCTCATTTTCAAATCCAAAATCAGGACATAAGTATGAGTGGAGCACAACACTTAAAAAGAGAATTCTGAAAAATCCAGAATCCCTCAGTATGAAAGAACCTCAGAAGTTTTAGTAATCCTCACCCAAAGATATGTTTATTGACTTTTAGAGAGAGAGAGACAGAGAGAGAAACATCAATCAGTTGCCTCCCAACACACCCTGACTTGGGATCAAACTCTCAACCTAGGTAAGTGCCCTGATCTGGGATGGAACTTACAAACTTTTGGTGTACGGTATTACGCACCAACCAACTGAGCCACCCAGCCAGGGCAAAACTTCAGAATCCTAACTGTAGGGTGTTAACTGGACAACCAGACTTGAGGCCAGATAGCTTTATGACATTGATGCTGCAGCAGTTGCTGCTATAGCTGCCTCTCGTCATCTTGTCACCCCAAATGAATTATGTATCTTTGGCTTAGCCTAGCAAGAGAATGAGAAAGGAATGATGGTCTTTTCCATTCCATCCACATTTACCATATTCATCAAAGGGCAAGTTAGCACTTCAAAGAACACCTTGGCAATGACAAACAGTGAAGTTACTGTAGACTCTGGCATCTCCAGAGCATACTCTGACTAAAACAAACGGTTCTGGCTCAGAAGGGGGTCCCTCAAATCAAACAAAAGAGCAGCTCCCAAATGGATAGCAAAACCCAGAGAATGAAAGGGAGATGAGGGTGGGAGATGAAGCTATTTACGTGGAATTTGATTGTTCACCCTAAGCCCAGCAACCCCTGTGGTCTTGAGCTTGCTTTGAAAACACAACTCCACTAAAAAGATCAGCATTATATGGGAACTTTCACACTTGAACATTTGCTTGGCTCTTCAGAGAAGTGCTGGAATCAGTGGGAGGGTACCCAGCACTTCTGTGATTGCAATCACAGATAAGCCCAGGCTCCCTGTCCATGGATAAGTCTTTCTAAACATTTCCAAGCTCAAGTATTTAAACCTGATTTGGCTAGCCCTTAGAAATCCAGGCTATTCAAGCCCATGACAAGTGCAGCAAAGTCAGTTTACACAGCTATCGAAGTGGTGGTGGGAAGTATTTAAATTTAGTTGTTTACTGAACTCTATAAAACTAGTGTTTTCCCAAGATTCTGAGAAAGAACCTGATTTTTACTCTTAAGAGGATGGGATAGAAAGAAATAATAACAACAAGTCTGCTTTCATATCTCTGTTTTTATCTTCTGCTTTCACAGAATGATGATAAAGTTGGAAGGCTCCCTAAAGATCATCTCATTCAAATTTCTCATTTTATAGATAGGGCAACAGAAGCCTACAGAAGGCTAAGGACTTGTCCAATGTCCCACGGCTAGTGAGTGGCAGAATTGAGGGAAGTACTCAGGCCTTCTGACTTCTTACCCTGGGTTTTCTTTTACTTATCTTTACAAAGCATATGTGTGAAAACCAGGATCTTGGCTAGCTAATATTCGCTGTTTTCTTCTAGCATCCTCCATTCCCACCCTTCATATGGGACAGGGTAGTGTTGATTGCCCTTCCAGAATAACATTTAGACTGGATTATCTTAAGAAACATCCACTTTTCCAGGCTTTGTCCTTTCTAGGCCCAGCTCCTACTGAAGGACATCTCACACTCTTCACCCTCCCTGAATTCTTCCTTGCTAACTGCCTGCAGAAGCTGTTTACTCTCCTTGATCACCTTGAACTTTAAATTCCACTCCTGTTATCACCCTTGAACCTTGGCCCCTTTTCTTCTATGCATGTGAAGTAGAGGTTAGATATGAGCCCATAGAACATGTCCTATCCATCCTGAGCTCAGCAAGTCTTCTTGTTTGTAATGTCATGGCAAATTTCTTTGAACAAGCTTTCCTCATTTTTTCCCAGTGGCTTTAATATTACGCTCCATGCTTACCAAGAAAAATAAAAGGCTAATAGCACTTCTCAGGAACATTTTAAAGCCCAACCTCTTAATAATACAAGCAAGAATCTTATTCCTTTGTGTGAAAGCTAAAACAAAAAAATGGAATGATATATTATGATGTTTAAGAGTAAGTTCCAAAAATAAACTGCATCAAATATAGATCAGTAGAAAACAAACAATCATTAATCAAAGGAATTTCTGGATTCCTGTGGATATTATTCAACTAAAAATAGATCCCATAGAAGAAAACAAAATATATAGAAACCACAATGAGCTGATTCAGTTTCCATCAGTGCTCAAAGGTAGTCACCATATTGTATTATGACCTGACTTATTTTTATTTATACTTTTATTAAATCATTTTTATCATTATTCTATTACAGTTTTCTTAATTTTCCCTCTTTGCCCTCCTGCATCCATCCCACCACCCATCTCCCACTCCCTCAGTCAACTCCCACACTGTTGCCCATGTCCATGATTCATTCATACATGTTCTTGGACTAGTCCCTTCCCCTTCCTTCCACCATCATCTCCCTGTCCCCTCCCCTCTGGACACTTTCTCTCTGTTCCATGTTTCCATGTCTGTGGTTCTATTTTTGTATTAGTTTATTTTGTTCATTAGATTCCTCTTATAGGTGAAATCATATGGTATTTGTCTTTCACTGACTGGCTTATTTCACTTATGATACATTTATACAATGGAATACTACACAGCAGTAAGAAAAGAAGGAACTCCTACCTTTTGCAACAGCATGGATGGAACTAAAGAAGATTATAACCTGACTTATTTAATAAAACATACACTAGTGAACTGCATAGAAATGAAAATAACTAGTATAACTGAACACCTACTATATATCAGGTGCTATAATCTTGTTACTTTGAACATTTTATTCCCTTTACTCTTCTTGCTAACTATGAAGTATAGTTGGTATTTACCCATTCATAAGAAAAAGCTTAAGCTCACACTGAAATGTAGAATGATGTTCTTAGTATTATACAGTTAGTAAGCCCAGAGCTGGGACTTAAGTGCTTATACTTGGGACACTAACTCTTTCAGAAAACTAATAGCTAGCTTTAAAGGGAAATTTCAATGATACATCGAGTTCAGTGGTTCCTGCTAGAAAATCCTAAAAAGATTAAGAATGGTTTGTTTTTAAGTAACAACCTAGTCAACATTTCACTTTATCAGCACTTATAAAAACTGATTTTAAGGGTTCAAAATTTGTGATAAAAAGCCACAACTAGAAAAGGAATTTCACTATAGTTCACTTAAGGTCTGAACTCTCAAAAACAGTCGTACAGCCAGCTGGTAATTGGCTTTTAGGAGGTCATGTCCATTTTGGTGAAGCAGTTGAGAGTTCAGCCTGTGCAAGCACACACACACACACACACACACACACACACACACACACACACACACCTGTATTGGCCTGTGTGTTTAGATGAAAATATAGTGTTTGATTGTTATCTTGATGTTAAGCAACAATCAGAGGTAATGCACAATCTTTTCAGAAGCTCGGTTATACACTGAGTGTCAGGAAACAGTGTGGTATCAATATTTAATGCAAGTTTATTGATTTTTTTAAACTGGAGAATGCTATCACAAGCACTTTCAAACTACATGTGGTTCATATACAGTGTTTATGCACCAACTATTTCCAGAGAAACATTCAGACTGCTCCAACAAACACCTCTTTGGGAATAGTTTTGACAGAGTGAAATAATATGTGGAGAACCAAACTCCAATACTGGTCTGGCTTTCACCAAGAAAAGTCTAAATCAGTTGTTTGCCTGTGGGTTAGTAGTAGTTGTGGTCATATGTCCTAAAGACATTAACTGGAGTGAGAGGAGAGGGTGTCAAATTGGGGAGCACAAAGTCTAACAGTCTCTGTCCTCAGCTCCATCACTCTGGACAGCTGCCCTTTCAGACAAAATAAAGTATATCTTAGATATAACTAAAGACTCAAATCATGTCTAGGTCACATCTACCCTTTCAACACTCTCCAAAAATAAAGTTGACTGGGCTTCCACTTCCAGCACATATCATTTTGGTGTGTTTCAGTGTATAGTTTGCCACTGGGGCAGAGCAGAAATCAAATGGATTTTCAGGTCACAAGACAGAGCTTTGGAGCATGGTCAGTATTGGCAAGCTATTAGTCCTGATAGGGTACTACAGGTTTTAAAGTGGAAGCCCAAGAGTTATACTTTGAACTCTCTGTGGGCAAATTCTAGTGCCTCTTCCAACTCTTTTCTTGGGTAACAATGTGTATGTGTGCATGTGCACACACACATACTTTTCTTACACTCCTATTCTTCTTTTTTGGCTGAGGCCATCAGAGCCCAGTCTGTTGTCCTCAGTCATTTAAACATTTTGTTCTGAAGTTATCCTCTCCTTCCTCTCTCCCCTTTGTATGGCTCCCCCAATTCCTTATTGAACAGATTTTCTGGGTTTTCCCTTATTGTACTAACTTCAAATGTTCAGTTCCTTTGTTAGTCCATGTATACCCACCTGAGGCTCAGAAAAGATTATCAGCAGGTAGAACACATCTACTATTTTGGGTTTCTTTCTTTAGAAGCGTGGTGCAATAGCAGAAGCTATTCCAAAATGGAAAGGATTACTTCAGTGGGCAGAACTACCCATCAACAGAAACATTCAAGCAGAAATAAAAGATGATTCCTACATTTGAAGTGAAATTGAACTTAGAGAATGTTGAAGTCCCTTTCAGTATTTTGCCCTTTTGAGGACCAAAGTAAGGAAGGGATAGAAAGGTCAAACTTGCTTGAAAGACTATTGATAAAGTGAGGGTTGTTATGAATATAGAGAAGAT
Organism: Tonatia bakeri; assembly: GCA_004024845.1. NCBI lineage: Eukaryota > Metazoa > Chordata > Mammalia > Chiroptera > Phyllostomidae > Tonatia > Tonatia bakeri. Next base: position 13,059 of record PVIA01012429.1, read on the forward strand.
TGGCAAAGATGATATAAAACAAACTCCTGTTGTAGCCATTCCATTTGTTCAAGCAACTACCTTTGTGAGAAGGAGACATAGGTGCTGCCTTCATTTCTGCTAAAGACTTTCCTTGTCTAACAAGCTGGGCCTATTATAAAAACTAATATTTGTTGAGTACTTTGTGTATACCTGGCACCTAGCTAGGCACCCTATTTTTTATTTAATGTCCACAAAAATGATAAGAGATAGAGTCATGAACATGTTGTAGATGAGAACATTAAAACTCAAAAGAAGGAGTTGACTTGTCCAGTATTTCCTTGTAAATAATATTTGGAAATGCAGTTCAGTCCTGCTTGACTCTATTTCTACACTCTCTGCTTAGCATTGCACTTTTCCTTCATCCTTTCCTACCAGCTCCCCTTAGGAATTTCCTCCTGAGCAAAGTCAGAAAACAAAGAAAATGATAGGAATCTCTGTCATTTTCTTGGCAAGTTCTCTGATTTCTCAATGCTCTAATCTGAGCCTGGACCAATGACACTTTTCTCATCTCATCTGTCCTTCTGTCATGGATGAAATAATGAGCATGAAGGAGAGTCTTCAAAGGAAACCCTGTAATGAGCACTCATCACAGCCACAACCATGGCTACCAGCCTCCCCTCTTCCTTGCTTCTGCAAGATACACTTCCCTAAGAGATGCTTATATACAGCAACATGTTGAGAAACCATAGCTGGCCTTGCCTGTTGCATGGTTTTGAACTACCCTGAGACTCTAAAGACTTACCCTGAGTCTTTAGAGTATTTTATTCAGAGTATTGGTGTGGCGATTCCAGAGTTCCATTTGCTTGACACCCACCCCCAAGCTATAAGTCAATGTGGCAATGCCCTTGCTGGCACATCTTTGCCACTGAAGTAGCTGAAAACTAAGACTGCTTGGAGACCACAATTTGCGCAAAGGATTCCACATAACCAGGGTGGTAGCTAAGTCCTAGGCTGACTGGCCTTTTGCTGGCAGCACAAATAGCTGAATCAGGCCTTGATTAAAACCACTGAATCCCAATGGGACCTCAGGACAAAAATAGCACTCTGAGTGTTACTGGTGACACAAAGTAGGGAAAGGAATATTGTTGACATAGTCCCAGGTAGTAGAATGAACCTTTAAATGTGGGCTGAGGAAGAGACTGTTTCTACAATATAGCCTGTGAGGCTGTTGGAAGGCTTATCTGCTTCCCCATATCTATATTTTAGGCAGGGCCTGACAGCCCCACTTTCGTCCAGCTCTTCTTTTGGGGTAAAGAGGTAGTTCAGTCCTTCAGGCACTCCAGGAACATGTTTTTGTTTTTGTTTTTTTTTTCCTATACACCGGGAAGTGTGTGTGTGCTGGGGCAGAATGATGAACCACAGAAGCATGGTTGTGCTTCTTTGGGAACTTGCAATCCAGTGGCAAAGGTAGATGTTAACTAAGTGATTATGAAAAATAAGTACACAATTGCCAAGAGGCACAGAGTTGGAGAAAGGGTCACCACATGCAGGAGAATTTGACCTGGCCTGGACATCTATGAGGAAGTGGTGATTCTGCTAAGAATATAAGAAGGTATCAACCAAGGAAAAATGGGGAGAGAAAGGGTCTTTGGTCCAAAAAAAGCAGCATATATAAATGACCAGGGAAGGGTGTTTTCTAAAACCATACATATTTTATTTCAAATAGAAATCTTTAAATAGAACTGCACTGTCCATGTGTCCTTTATAACAGTTCCTGAAAAGCCTCCCCCCCCATTATCACCTCCCACCTCCCCTCTGGCTACTGTCAGATTGTTCTTAATTTCAATGTCTCTGGTTATATCCTGCTTGCTTTTTTTCTTGTGTTGATTATATTCCAGTTAAAGGTGAGATCATATGGTATCTTTCCCTCGCTGCCTGGCCTATTTCACTTAGCACAAAGCTCTCCAGTTCCATCCATGCTGTCTCAAAGGGCAGGAGCTAAAAAAAAAAAAAAAAAAAAAAAAAGAACTGCACTGTATATAATAGAGCAATCAGAATCACTCCAGCTGAAACTAAAGTGGGGCATATCCCACATCCACCTAGCTCAGCCTGCCTACCATCTGCCTAGTCCTATACCCTCAGAGATAACCCCATAAAACACATTTGAAAAGCACTGGTATTGAAGAATGTGTGACTGTTAGAGTCAGACATACTGTATTCAAATCCTGACATATTAAATGTGATTTTGAGCAATTTGCTTCAACTCTCTGAGTCTCAGTTCCTTCGTGTGTAAAAGAGGAATACTATCTCACAATGTAGATGTTGGGATTAATTCAAATTAGAGATTTGCCAGTTTAGTTCAGTGCCTAGCATACACTAGGCCCTTGATGAATATTTGTTCTCATCCCTTCCTCTTTCCTTTTCAGGCACATCTTCTGCCCCAACTCACTCATCCCTCCACTGTGTCAGAGTTTTTAGTCACAAGCATCAGAAACAAACTCTTTGACTACTTTAATCAGAAAAGAAAGACTACTGAGTAATCCTTAGAATCATAGACAGTGCTAGAGAACCAGGTTTAAGGTTACATAACCAGTAGCAATGACTTAAATCTTACTGCAAAAGTGGTTAAGTGGGAATACTATTTTTGCTACTGCCACTGAGCTCACCGAAGATTTCCATTGCTTCCCCTGGAACTTGAGTTATGGGACAGAAGTGTTTGATGTGTGGTGTGAAAATTTTCTGCCCAGGCCTTAGCTTCAAGGCCAGGTTGTAATTTTGTACAGTGGCAGATAGCTGTCCTTCCTATCAAGACCCAGAAGGTGAGAGAAATTTCCCAGGCATAGAGGTGTCAGGATTTTGGCAGTGTAATGTACACTAAGATGCACTGCCCAGTACCATTAAACAATAACTTCTCATTTCTCTATTCCCTCAGCTCCTGGTATCCACCATTCTACTCTTTGTATCTATAAACCTGACTAATCCATTAACATTATAGAGGTACAATAATACAATATTTGTCCTTTTGTGCCTCGATTATTTCAATTTAGTGTAATGTTTTCAAATTTCACTCCGGTAGTAGCATATATTCTACAGTACTTTATTATTTTTAGGCTGAATAGTATCTCATATGTATATACCATATTTTGTTTATCTATTTAAATGTCTATAGACACTTGGATTGTATTCACTTTTTCATTCTTTTAAATATATTTTGTTGATTATGCTTTTATAGTTGTCCCATTTTCCCCACTTTACTGCCCTTAGCCCTGCACCACCCTCCCACCTGTATAACCCACCTGTTCATGTCCATGGGTAGTACATATATGTTCTTTGGCTTTTCCATTTCCTACTATTCTTAACCTCCCCCTGTCTATTTTGTACCTACCTATTATGCTTCTTATTCCCTGTACCTTTTTCCCCATTCTCCCCTCTCCCTCTCCCAACTGATAACTCTCCATTTCTGTGATTCTGTTACTGTTCCAGTTGTTTGCTTAGTTTGTTTTTGTTTTGTTTTAGGTTTAGTTATTGATAGTTGTGAGTTTGTTGTCATTTTACTGTTCATATTTTTTATCATCTTCTTTTTCTTGGATAAGTCCCTTTGACATTTTATATAAGGGCTTGGTGATAATGAACTCCTTTAACTTGACCTTCTCTGGGAAGCACTTTTTCTGCCCTTCCATTCTAAATGACAGCTTTAATGGATAGAGTCATCTTGGATGTAGGTCCTTACCCTCCATGACTTTGAATACTTCTTTCCAGCCCCTTCTTTTCTGTTAGATTTCTTTTGAGAAATCAGTTCATAGTCTTATGGGAACTCCTTTGTAGGTAACTGTCTCCTTTTCTCTTACTGCTTTTAAGATTCTCCCCTTATCTTTAATCTTGGGTAACTTAATTATGATGTGCCTTGGCGTGTGCTTCCTTGGGTCCAACTTTGGGACTCTCTGAGCTTCCTGAACTGCCTGGAAGTCTATTTCATTTGCCAGATTGGGGAAGTTCTCCTTCATTATATGTTCAAATAAGTTTTCAGTTTCTTGCTGTTCCTCTTCTCCTTCTGGCACCCCTATGATTTGGATGTTAGAACATTTAAAGTTGTCCTGGAGGTTCCTGAGTGTATTGTCATGTTTTTGAATTCTTGTTTCTTCATTCTGTTCCGGTTGAATGTTTATTTCTTCCTTCCACTCCAAACCATTGATGTCAGTTCAGGTTTCCTTCCTGTCTCTGTTGGTTTCATGTGTATTTTCCTTTATTTCACTTTTCAAAGCCTTCATTGTTTCTTCTGTTTTGTGACCACACTCAACCATTTCTGTGAGCATCCTGATTACTAGTGTTTTGAACTGTGCATCTGATAGGTTGGCTGTCTCTTCATCACTTAGTTGTATTTTTACCAAAGTTTTGACCTGTTCTTTCACTTGCCCCCCCCACTTTTTTTTTTGTCTCTGTGTGCCTGTTATGTAGTAAGGGGTGGAGCCTTAGGTATTCAGCCAGGGTGGGGGAAACCAACTTGCTGGGTTGTGGTACTGTATGGTTGGGAGGGGTCTGAGGGGGAACAGTGCCACTTGCTCAGCTGTTGGCCAGCTTTCAGTCACTTCCTCTGCTACTCACAATCAAATCGAGCACTTCTGGTGCTGACTCCATGGTCGGTGATTTTGTGTATGTTCTAGGACCCTGTGGTTCTCTCCAGTGAACTCTCCTGTGAGGCTGGGAGTCCCCCCCACCCCCACACCACAACACCCACAGGTTTTTTCAGTTGAGGGTTTTGAGGATTTATTTCCCCATGCTTGAACCCTGGGTTTCATGGTCTGTCTCACTCCCCAGTTGTTCCTCCCAGTTTATCAACTCAAAAATGTGGGAACACCCACTCCTCCAGCTGCCGCCTTGCTAGGAATCCTCTCTGTCCAGCTGTCTGTCTCTGCCCCTTCTACCAATCTGTATGAATGTTTCTTCTTTAACTCCTAGGTTTTTGGACTTCCATACAGTTCAACTTTCTAGCAGTTCTAGTTGTTTTTTCTTTTTAAGTTTGTTGTTGTCCATCTTTTGGTTGTGCAAGGAGGCACAGTGTACCTATCTATGCCTCCATCTTGACTGGGATTCTCTGTTTTCACTTTTGGTGTATTGTATTTGATTATTCAATGCGACTATAAACATTGGTGTACAACTATCTGTTTGAAGGTCTGCTTTCAATTACATTAATGTAGACACCCTATATAGAGAGAACAGATTCTAAAACCCTCAGTGGATGCCTTAAAATGCAGATAGCACTGAACCCTATGTTTTTTCATATGCATATATACCTACGATAAAGTTTAACTTATAAATTAGGCATAGTAAGATTAACAATAATAACTAACAAAATAATACAATTATAACAATATCCTATAATAAAAGTTATGTTAATGTGGCCTTTCTCTCTCAAAATATCTTACTGTACTCTATTCACCCTTCTTGTGATTATGCAATGCTCATGTGATGACATGAAGTAGGTGAACAACATAGGCATTGTGATGAAGGATAAGACTACTTTAAGGGTTATTGAGCACAGGCACTGCAGTACCATGACAGTTGATGTAATAACAAAGAAGGTTACTGAGTTACTAATAAGTGAGAAGTTATATATATATATATATATATATATATATATATATATATATATATATATATATATATATATATATTATGGAGAGGCTAGACAAAGTGATTATTCATGTTCCTGGCATGACAGAGCAGGACAGCTTGAGACTTCACCAAGATACTCAGAATGTCATGAAGTTTAAAACTTATAAATTATTTATTTCTGGAATTTTCCATGTAATATTTGCAAACCATGGTTAACCACAGGTAACTAAAACTATGGAAGGTGAAACTGCAGATGGGGGTGAACAGAACTGTAGTATACATTTTTGAATTATTTTCTTAAGGTTGTCCTTGGGATTACAATGAACATAATATTTTTTAACAATCTTATTTAGATTATTATCCCCTTCTTTTAGTAACACAAAAACATTCCTCTATATAGCTTCATTCATTCCCCCTGAATGAACCACTTGCCTTTAGTACTTTAGTAGAGCAGGATTGAAGGCAGTGAATTTCCTCAGTTTCATCTGGTAATATCTTAATATTTCCTTCATTTTTATAATTTTTATTAATGTTCAATAGAGTTGTCTCCATTTTCCCACCACTACATTCCCCTGCCCCACCCACCCCCACCTCCCAGTCTCAGTCCTACCCACCTTTGGCTTTGTCCATGGGTCCTTTATACATGTAATTTGATAACCCTTTCCCTTGTTTCCCTGGTTATTTCCCTTCCCGCTCCCCTCCGGTTACTGTCAGTTTCTTCTTAATTTCAGTGTCTCTGGTTATACTTTGCTTCTTTGTTTGTTTTGTAGACCAGGTTCCACTTATAGGTGAGATCATATGGTATTTGTCTTTCACCGCCTGGCTAATTTCACTTAGCATAATGCTCTCCAGTTCCATCCATGCTGTTACAAAGGGTAAGAGCTCCTTCTGTCTTTCTGCTGCTTACTATTCCATTGTGCAAATGTACCAGTTTTTTCAACTACTCGTTTACTGATGGGCAGGCACCTAGGCTGCTTCCAGCACTTGGCTATTGTAAATTGTGCTGCTATGAACATTGGGGTACATAGGTCCTTTTGAACTGATGTTTCAGGATTATTAGGGTATAATCCCAGCAGTGGAATTGCCAGATCAAAAGGAAGTTCTATTTTTAGTTTTCTGAGGAAATTCCATATGTTTTCCACAGTGGCTGCACCAGTCTGCATTCCCACCAACAGTGCACTAGGGTTCTCTTTGCTCTACAACCTTGCCAGCACTTGTTGTTTGTTGATTTGTTTATGATGGCCATTCTGACCTGGGTAAGGTGATATCTCATTGTGGTTTTAATTTGCATCTCTCTGATGGCTAGTGATACTGAGCATTTTTTTCATATGTCTCTGGGCCCTCTGTATGTTCTCCTTGGAACAGTGTCTGTTCAGATCCTTTGCCCAATTTTTAGTTGGATTGTTTGTCTTCCTGGAATGGAGTTGTGTGAGTTCTTTATATATTTTGGAGACCAAACCCTTGTCCATGATATCATTGGCAAGTATATTTTCCTATACAGTTGGTTCCCTTTTCATTTTGCTAAAGTTTTCTTTAGCTGTACAGAAGCTTTTTGTTTTGATGAAGTCCCATTTGTTTATTCTTTCCTTTATGTCCCTTGCTCTAGGGGACATATCGTGAAATATTACTTCATGGAATATCTGATATTTTCCTACCTATGTTGGAGAAGATTTGGAGAAAATGGAGCCATAGTGCACTGTTGGTGGGAATGCAGACTGGCACAGCCACTGTGGAAAACAGTAAGGAATTTCCTCAGAAAACTAAGAATAGAACTGCCTTTTGACCTGGCAATTCCATTGCTTGGATTATACCCTAAGAATCCTGAAACATCAATTCAAAAAAACATATGCACCCCCATGTTCATAGCACGATTTACAATAGCCAAGTGCTAGAAGCAACCTAAGTGCCCAGCAGCAGATGAATGGATCAAAAAACTCTGGTACATTCACATGATGGAATACTACACAGCAGAAAGACAGAAGGAGCTCTTACACTTTGCAACATCATGGATGGAACTGGCGAGCATTATGCTAAATGAAATAAGCCAGGTGATGAAACACAAATGCCATATGATCTCACCTTTAAATGGAAGCTGATCAACAAAACAATCAAGCAAGCAAAATATAATCAGAGACATTGAAATTAAGAACAATCTGACAGCAACCAGAGTGGAGATGGGAGGCGATAATGAGGGGGAGGGTGGAGGGTTTTCAGGAACAACTATAAAAGACACATGGACAAAACCAAGGGGGTTGAAAGCAGGGAGGGAGATGGAGATGGTTGGGGTGGGGGGGCAGTGGGGGGGAATGCAGACAACTGTACTTGAACAACAATATTTTTTTTAAAAAAAGAAAAAATTAAGACAGAAAAATGGAGGGAGTTTATCACTAGCAGACTTAACCTACAAGAAATGCTAAAGGGAGTCCTCCAGGGTGAAATGAAAGGACACTAAATAGTAACTTGAATTATACAGAGGAAAAAGTTAAAATAGGTTTGTGCAAGATAACAGTGAAGTACAGGGGAGTGTAGCCCAGTTCTCCCTGTGCCCAGGTGGAACACCTAGCCAATCTTCTGGGTTACTTCTGAGTAACAGAGTGAAAAGCCAGTGGAACCCCAGCTTATATGAAGTTTGGAGGCCAAAAATCAAAGAGAATATTGAAAAACAGATGGTGAGGAGAGTGTAGTGGGATGGTAAGGTCCCTGGGACCTGTGCAGGGACCTAGGCCACTGTGGCCCCCAGCCCAGCACCTGCCACAGGATATGGGGAGGAGAGTTAGATCATCAGTTCCCTCCCCTACAACAGCAGGGAGGGCCACCAGGCACGAGGAGGTACCTGGATGCTGGAATACCTGAGGGGAATAGAGACAAAGTGGGAGATGCACAGAGGCAGTATATACCCACTAGGATTGTGGACACCAGCACCAGAGAAATTGGGGTGCCAGGCAACACCTGGAAAAGAGAGGAGTTGGGCCATGTCAGGCCATGACTCAGATAGTCTCCAGACTGGTTAGAAAGTTGGGCTGTGTGAAAAGCCGTGTGCTTATTAAGAACAGTGGGCAGCTTCTTTGAAAGGAACACTTGAGCAGCAGCTGTTTCACCCTGTAGGTGATTTGACCTGTGCACAACCAGAGACTGAGTGGCTAAGTGGAACCACATGCCCTAGCTTGACTCGCACTGCGTGCCCAGAGACTGAGTGGCTGATTTGAGCCTGGCAGTTCACTGAGGACCTGGGCCAGAGGCTGGGCAACTGTGAATACTGTGGCCCAGACCTGGTCCCCATCCTCTCAAAACCATAGGAAGAGAGAAAAGCAAAACCCAGCCCCCCTCTTCCTGTGGCATCCAGGAAGACCAGCAGAACTCACTGAACAGGTTTAAAGTAAGCAGGATATGGGAAGGAGAGTTTATTTTTTTTCTTTCCTCTCCCTTTTTTTCTTCCCCAAAGTGAGACAATAAGACATGGAGTTACAAAAGGTCCAGAGACAAATCCAAAGGGGGAACACAAGACTAATCCCCAAAATTGAGAAACTCAGACAAATGTCAGTTTGGTATCCCATAGAGCAGCATTTTATTGTTTATGTGTATTTTTCATTATTTTTTACCACTTTTTTCAAGATTTTATTTATTTATTTATTTATTTATTTATTTATTTATTTATTTATTTATTTATTTATTTTTAGAGAGGGAAGGGAGGGAGAAAGACAGAGAAAAACATCAATGTGCAGTTGCTGGGGGCCATAGCCCGCAACCCAGGCATGTGCCCTGACTGGGAATCGAACCTGTGATGCTGTGGTTCGCAGCCCACTCTCAATCCACCGAGCTACGCCAGCCAGGGCACCACTTTTATTTTATTAGTATTTTTTAATTTATTTTTCTTATATTTAGTTTTCCTTGTTTTATTTCTCCGTTTAATTGCATTGTTTGACCTGTTTTCCTTATTCTCCATTTACTGCATTTTAATTTTCCTTCTTTCACTTCACTCATGTTCCAATAACACACTACTCTTGGTCGTGTACTTTCTATTCTGGTTATCCAAATTATATATTTCTTGTCATATTATTGTTGTTCCAATACTATTGTAAATAATTGTTTGTTCCATACAATTGTACATACTACACAGCAACCCTCCCTGATCTTAGCCCACTTCACTTTATTCTTGAGCATTATTATTGTTGGGGTTAACTCTATTCTCTCTCACACTACTCCTACTTTCTATCCTTTACTGTCACTATATCTCATCATGTAACCTTGCACAAGTGCTCTGTTTTCTGAATTCAGCCCATAATCCTCCTCTCCTCTAACAAGAGTCTTATCTCTCTTTTACATTTTATAAAAAGTGGCTAGTTGGATGAAATATCACAGTTAACACTATATTTATCCAAAGAATCTCTTATCTCTTCTCTACTTGCTGGGACTTTAAATCCCATAAAATACTCCCCCACTGTCTTAATCCATTTTGCCCACCCCCTGCCACTGATCACATACAAGAATAGGTGGGAGCTGCAAACATCAGTATACCTGCTGGAGGAGAGAAACCACCAATAGAGTAACCACCAAAAAGTAAAAACCCAAATACAACAAGAGAACCCATACAAACAGAAGAAATGGAAAACCTAGAGCATCCAGACAAGAAGATCAAAGAGACCACACCGCTGATCCCCATAAAATTCCCACCATTGAAGTTCACCCTACAAAAACAGCTAGCAAAGAGAAACATCAGGAAGCCCAGAAACAAAAGGAGTCACCTAAAATGGGGAGACAAAAAAGAACATGCAATCAAAAGGAATGGAAGACTCCCCAGTAAAAGAGCTAAATGAACTGGAGGTAAGCAAACTATCAGATATAGAATTCAAAATAATGGTTATAAAGATGCTCAAGGAACTCACAGACAACTACAAGGAACTGAGTGAGAACTACAACAGTATGAAAAAAGAAATAGAAACTATAAACAAAACCAAGAAGAAATGAACAATAATATCTCAGAAATAAAAAAAAAAAACACAGTAGAAGGAATTACAAGCAGGATGGATGAAGCAGAGGATCTAATCAGTGAGCTGGAGGACAAGGTAGAAAAAAACACCCAGAAAGAGCAAGAAAAGAAAAAGAGACTCAGAAAGAAGGAAGAGGTGATAAGGGAACTGCAAGGTAACATGAAACATAGTAATATCCATATAATAGCGATACCAAAAGGAGAAGAAGAAGAGCAAGGGATAGAAAACCTACTTGAAAAAGTAATGATGAAAAACTTCCCTAATTTGATGAGAGAAAAAGTCACACAAATCCAGGAAATACAGAAAGTTCCAATAAAGAGGAACCCAAAGGGGCCCGCTTCAAGACACATCATAATTAAAATGGCAAAATTCCAAGAAAAAGAGAGAATCTTAAAGGCAGCAAGGGAGAAACAGGAAGTAATATACAAAGGAGCCCCAATGAACCTAGCAGCTGGCTTCTCAATGGAAATGCTCCAAGCCAGGAGGGAATGGCAAGAAATATTCTGAGTAATGAAAACCAAAGGCCATCAACCAAGACTACTCTATATAGCAAAACTCTCAATTAAAATGGAAGACAAAATAAGGAGTTTCCTATACAAAAGAAGTGTAAAAGAATACACGTCCATCAAACCAGCTCTGCAAAAGATGCTAAATGGTCTGCTTTAAGAAAAGGAAGAAAAAGAGTGAGAGAGAGAGGAACACAGGTATGAAAAATGGCAAGGAATAAGTACCTATCAATAATAACCTTAAACATAAATGGATTAAATGCTCCAATCAAAAGACATAGAATAGCTGAATGGATAACAAAGCATGGCCCACACACATGCTGCCTACAAGAGACTCACCACAGGACAGAAGACCTACACAGACTGAAAACGAAGCATGAAACAAATATTACAAGCTCATGGGCAGGCAAAAAAAAAAAAAAGCCAGGGTAACAATATTCATATCAGAGAAAATATACTTCAAAAAAGGGCCATAAAAAGAGAGACCCAGAAGGTCCCTTCATAACACTCAAGGGAAGAATCCATCAAGAAGACATAAATATTGTAAATATATATGCACCCAACATAAGAGCACCCAAATACATAAACAAAATCCTAGAGGACTTTAAGAAAGATATTGACAGCAACACAATTATAGTGGGGGATTTTAACACCCCACTATCAAAAATGGACAGATCTTCCAAACAAAATATCAACAAGGATATCGTGGCATTGAACAATGTCCTAGGTCAAATGGGCTTAACTGATATATAAAGAGCCTTTCATCCCAAAGAAGCAAAACACATATTATTTTCAAATGCACATGGAACATTTTCAAAGATAGACCACATGATAGGACACAAAGCAAGCTTCAAAAAATTCAAGAAAATTGAAATCATATGAAGTATTTTCTCTGACCACAAGACACTGAAACTAGAAACAAACCTAAAGGAAAAACTCAAAAACATTCAAAATCATGGAGATTGAATAGCATGCTATTAAACAATGAATGGGTCAAGAATGAGATCAAGGAATAAATGAAAAAGTTTCTGGAAACAAATGAAAATGAACTCAAAACAACCCAAAACTTATGGGACACAGTGAAGACAGTCCTGAGAGGGAAGTTCATAGTGATACAGGACTACCTAAAAAATACAGAAACATTTCAATAAACAACCTAACCATACACCTACAAGAACTGGAAGAACAACAACAAAGACAGCCAAGAGCAAGTAGAAGGAAGGAAATAACCAAGATCAGAGCAGAATTAAATGACATAGAGACTAAAAGCACAATTCTAAGGATCAATAAATCCAGGAGCTGGTTCTTTGAAAAGATAAACAAAATCAACAAGCCTGCAAGCAGATTCATTGAGAAAAAAGGGAGAGGACCCAAATAAAATTAATCAGAAGTGAAAGAGGAGAGATTCCAACTGATACCACAGAAATATAAAGGATTGTAAGAAATTACTAAGAACTGTATGCTAAGAAATGCAAAAAACCTAGGTGAAGTGGACAAATATTTAGAAAGATAAAATCTGCCAAAACTGAGTGAAGAAGCAGAAAGCCTGAATAGACCAATAACAGCTGACAAAATTGAAGCAGTAATCAAAAAACTCCCAACACACAAAAGCCATGGACCAGAGGGTTTCACAGGAGAATTCTACAAAGCATTTAAGGAAGAGCTAGATCCTATCCTTCCAAAAAGTCTATTCCAAAAAAAAAAAAAAATCCAAGAAAGAAGGTGGAAGACTCCCAAACTCCTTCTATGAAGCCAGCATCATCCTAATCCCAAACCCAGATAAAGACACAACAAAGAATGAAAACTTCAGGCCAATATCACTGATAAACATAGACACTAAAATTCTCAAGAAAATATTGGCAAACCGCATCCAGCAATACATTAAAAGATCATACACTATGACAAAGTAGGATTCATCCCAGAGATGCAAAGACAGCATAATATTCACAAATCAGTAAACATAATACATCACATAAACAAAAGGAAAGACAAAAATCACATGATCATATCAATAGATGTGAAAAAAGCATTTCGTAAGGTACAGTACCCATTTATGATCAAAACACTGAGCAAAGTGGCAATAGAGGGAGTTTTCCTCAACCTAACAAACCCATATATGATAGAACTACAGCCAACATCATACTCAATGGGCAAAATCTAAAAACTTTCCCTCTAAGATCTGGAACAAAGACAAATTGTCCACTTTCAGCAGTTCTATTCAACATAGTACTGGAAGTCCTAGCCACAGCAATCAGACAAGAAAAGGAAATAAAAGGCATCCAAATTGGAAAAGAGGAAATAAAACTGTTAGATGACATGATTGTGTACATAGAAAATCTTACAGACTCCACCAAAAAAATGCTCAATCTAATAAATGAATTTGGCAAGACAGTGGTATACACAGTCAATATTCAGAAATCAAAGGCATTTTTGTATACCAACAATGAAATACCAGAAACAGAAATCAGGGGGGAAAATCCCATATGACATAGCAACAAGAAAAATAAAATACCTAGGAATGAACCTAACCAAGGAGGTAAAAGACCAGTACTCAGATGTTGGGACCTGCCCTGCCTGGTTTCAGAAGCTGTAACCCCTCATGGCTAAGGTTGAGTGAGAGACCTTGGGACCCTAAGCCACTAAAGAGACAAAGCTTATCTCTCTGGCAGGTGTGCCACCCCTGCCCCTTTACTTCACCCTGCCTGGCCCCCAGTGGATGACCAGTTAGCCAATAACAGTTAAGATTCTGCAAAGGAGGGATTACCTAAGACAGGCCAGGTCACAAGGGGGCCCTCAGGGAAGGACTTGGGGGGGGGCTATAGAAAAAGGGGGTGATGGACGCTCACCCCTCAGGTTTGACATAGCCTAAGTCCTCATTCTGTCTACAAGAAGTCTCCTAGTCTCTTGGCTGCCTTACTTCCCCTGCCCAACTTAAACCTGAAACAATGATGGAGGTGGGTATGGCCCTGTGTTGGAAAGGGTGGATTCCCCTGGGTGATCAGACTTAAAAAAAATGCATAAAATCCTGTGAAACCTGCTTTGCTAGTACCTTCAATTTAAATGATAAGGGACCAAGAATGAAATGAGTTTGTTTCCCCCAAGTTTTATGGCCCTTTAGCTATCTGACCCTGACTCTAAATAAGCCCTCGTGGGTCTTTGAATGTTATCTATTGTTTGATCATTACTGCCTGAGAATGATTGATGAACTTTATGTATATGCCCTGTATTCCTATGCAAGTAAACCCAATAAATCCCATTGAGGAACAGGCTCCTGGCCCTTCTCCTTTGAGATATTGGCCACCTTTCCTCCCCAAGTAGATCATGTCTTGGTAGACTTATTTTTATCCATCGTGGCCAGGGAGGCCCTGTGGGCAGAGTCACCCCACACTCAGAAAACTACACGCCACTGAAGAAAGAAACTAAGGAAGACACAAACAAATGGAAACATATCCCGTGTTCATGGAGCAGAAGAATTAACATCATCAAAATGTCCATACTACCTAAAGCAATTTACATATCCAGTGCAATCCCTATTAAAATACCAATGGCATATTTCACAGATACAGAACAAACATTTCAAAAATTTATGTGGAACCATAAGTCACCTTGAATAGCTGCAGCAATTTTGAGAAAGAAGAACTAAGTATGAAGGATCACAATACCTGATATCAAACTCTATTATAAGACCACTGTAATCAAAATAGCCTGGTACTGGCATAAGAAAAGACACATGGACCAATGGAATGGAATAGAAAGCGTACAAATAAACCCAAGTCTCTATGCTCAGTTAATATTTGACAAAGCGAGCAGCAGCATAAAATAGAGCAAAAATAGCCTCTTCAACAAATTGTGTTGGGAGAGCTGGATAGCTACATGTAAAAAAATGAAACTCAAGCACCAACGTAAGTGCTTACACCATACACAAAAATGAATTTAAGGTGGATAAAAGATTTAAATAATAAGTCATGACACCATTAAAGTCCTAGAGGAGAACATAGGAGTGTTGTATTCTTTAAATGCATTCCTAGATTAAAATTTGGTCTTGGTCCTCTCTCAAAATATCCACTTAGTCATCAGGATGTTACTGACAAAGGAAACAAAGTATAATACTCTTTTCCTCATTATTGAAAGGACAAAGCCAGTATCCACTTGTACCCACTGATGACAGAATGAGGTACTGATGCAACAGTTGCGTAACCAATCTGTAGTCATACTCTGGCAACATTGCAGACACCCTCCAGGAAGTGTGAATACAGAGTTTCCTTTGTGATTTCAAGTACTTCAGGGTTTTAGATTCTGCCATTGTCAAACATTTACTAGATGATCTCAGCCCAAAGGAAAGTAGAGAGATGTTCAGCAGTGTGGCTTCACTGGCCCCCACTTTGTCTCCCAGTCTTAATCAGCTGCACATCACTCAGGATTTCAATGGTGTCTCTGGAGATTTTAGTGGTAATATCTAAATACTGGAGGAAGGAGATCTTGGGTCGCAGATGAATGTTCTGGGCTGGCACAGTGACTACACATGGGGAAATGGCACTAATAGGGTTAGCAGCTGGTACCTTGTTGGCCAGCAGCATATCCCTGATCTCCCTGAGGTCTTCCTTGGTGAACACAAAGCTCACATTCCCTGGGATATCAAGAAACAGTTTCTCCAGAGCTGGGAATTTTCCAGATGCCCTCGGATGGCCTTGCACATCATGGTGTTCTTGCCATCAGCACCACAGCCTCCCACAGAGGAACAGCAATCTGCTGCATCTGCTTGGAGCCCACATTGTCTGCTCCCACAATGAAGCATTTTGGATAATCACCCAGAAGTTGGATGATCTTAAGGAAGTAGTTGGACTTCCAGGTCACCCTGTCTTCCCTGGGCATCATGGTTGTATATCAGTGATTGTCACACAAGGTTTAAAGATGATCTCATTCTCACTAGGGCACCTGAGGAGACCAAAAGCAGGACTAATTCTTGATGATCTTAGATTTGGAAACGAATGGTTATACATGAAATTAAGGGCACAAACAACAAAAGAAAATATAGATATATTGTACTTTATCAAAATTAAAAACTGTACATCAAAGGATATTATCAAAAAAGTGAAAAGACAATCTAAAATGTGAGAAAATATTTGAAAATCATGTATCTGATAAGGATTTAACTTTCAGGACATATAAATGTCTCCTACAACACAATGACAAAAGAAAAAAAATTTAAGTGAGCTAAGGACTTCAGTAGACATTTCTCAAAAGAAGATATATAAATACTAATAATCACACAAAAGATGTTTCAACATCATTACTCATTATTGAAATATAAATAAAAACCACAATAATATATCAACTCAAACAAAATTGAATGGTGATTTTTTTTTCTAAAAGATAGAAGGAAGATCACAAGCATTAGCAACACTGTGAAGAAATTGAAACTCTTGTTCATTCCTGGTGTGAATATAATGCTGCCGCCACATTGGAAAACAGTTTTGGACTTCTTTAAAATATTAAGCATAGAGTTAGAATACAACTCAGCAATTCATCTCCTAGGTATACTCCCCAAAATAATTGAAAACAAGTATTCCAACATATCCTTATACAGAAATGTTCATAGCAGCACTATTCACAATTGCTGAAAGTTGGAAACAACTTAACTGTCCATCACTGGATGAGTGAATAAACAAAGTATAATATATCTATACAATGAAATATTATTCAGCCACACAAAGAATTGGAGTACAGATATATTTGTGATGATTAATTTTGTATGTCAACTTGACTGGGTAAAGGAGTGCCCAGATATTTGGATAAACACTATATTATATAAACGTTATTTCAATAAAAACAATTTTTAAAAAGACAAATTTCACCTCACTCCAACCGATATTATTAAGAACCTGTTTCTTACCAGCCCTGTGATGGGCATCTGAGAGCCCATGATCAGTATTAGAAACGGGCCCTGCTTTCCACGGGTTCCCAGAGGAACACATGCGTACACACATACAGACCTTTATGATATTATGATGTAAACTAATGATGCAATCCAAACAGACTGATGGCACAGGAAATTTAGAACTTGCATGGAGGAGGTGACATTGGAGATACCACCTCATTTGAAAAGCAACCTGATGATATGGTAAAAAGAACATGGGAATTAAAGTCAGAGTACTTAGATTAAAATTCTTCCTCTGCCTGTTTCAGCTGCATAACTCTGGACAGGTCCCTTTATTTGTTGGAGTCTTTGTGTCCTCATCTGTAAAATAGAGGCAATAATAATCCCTACTCCCTAGGGTTGTTTTGAGGATAGATGACAAACATCTGTAAGTTCTTGGCTCAGAGAGGCACACATGTTTCTCCCATGCTGATCTATCTTACCTTCTCTGTTCAGTCTACTGCTCTCCAGACTATAGAAACAGAGATGTTGCAGGAGGTAAAGGAGCTGGGGTAGGGGTCAGAAGAGGCCAAATGATGTTGGTTAAGAAGCCTTCCACTTTGGACTCTCAGAGGAATCTTGGGAATCTCCATTCACTTCCATTCCCACTTAGATTTGTGCACACACCCTAGAATATTTTACCATAGGAGTATAGGGCCCACTATGCAGATGGTTTCAGGGGGTAATACAGCTTGGAGAAGCCTTTTAGCCCTGTAGGTGCCCTCTCTGTGCTGTTTTCTTACTTGGTATGTTGTTCGATGTTTAGTGAATTGGGCCCTAGTAACTCTGGGCCACATGGTTGCTGTGTGTGATTTCAGGAAAACCCCAATGCACTACACATTAGCAACTGCATACATAGATTAAATGAACTGTTCACTATAACTTTATATCTAATCATTTGACTGCCTTTTGTTTTGTAAGCATTTTTCTCTCCTGAGGAACTCACAATTATGAAATAGCCCTGGCTAAAAACAAGTGTGCTGGTTGAGTAGCTCTTAATTTGCATAGCAGCTCCACCTTTCTGTAGGGACAGAGGCAGTCTGAGGTTGCTGGTGTCTGTTCAAATGCAGCAGCTGACAAGACAAAGCATATATTTTTAGTTTTTTTAGGAGCTTTAACCCATTAGCTACCCAATTCATTTAAGCATTTTTACACAATTAACTTGCAATAAAAAAATATAGTTTCAATCAAATGGCTAAGTAAACATTCTCACCCTAGTACTGCTTGACGGGGTTCTAAATACTTAGGCATTATTATACTTCTGTTTACCAAAGAATTAAGGCATTTTTTTTTCTTTAAAGACTGAATCATTATGATTTTAGGTCCTTTTACCTTTCCTTTGAAATACTGCTCCCCATCAATGTCCACTACATTGTATGAAACACATGCAGCCATTTTGTAAAATAACTATTTTATCACAGAGTAAATGAATATGAGGTAATTAAAATTGCACCACTCCAAAAGTTAGGAATCCTAGAGATTATCTTTTTACCATATAGCTCTGTGACTCTGAATGTGTTTCTTGACCTCAGTGTGTTTCATACACGAAAGATCATATCAGATAATCTCCACAGTCTTCCCAGATACATCATTCACTATAACCCTGGCAAGTTGCACATGCTGAATCATACATTCTTCTGTCCAGCTTCTCTTGCCTTGAAACACTTACAGTCAAATATAATGGGCCCTCTGTTACTTCCAAATGTTTTCTTTTTATTTCTTTTTAATTATATTTTTCCATTACCATTTAGTCCCCTTATGCTTCCCCCACTACAATCACCACACTGTTGTCCATGTCCATGAGTCCTTTTTCCTCAATCCTTCTATCCCCTAGTTCCCCCCAAAGCTGTCAGCCTGCTCTCTATGAGTCAGTCCCCATTTTCCTTGTTAGTTCAGTTTGTTCATTAGATTCCACATATAATACCAAATATCATATGGTATTTAACTTTCTCTGACTGGCTTATTTCACTTAACATAATGTTCTCCAGGTCTATCCCTACGGTTGCAAAGGGTAAATTTTTCTTTTTTATTTATTTTTTATTTCTAAGGAAGCAAATTTTTCAAAGTCCGAGTCCTAGATTCATTTTTGCTCCTTGTTTTAGGTATGAAGTTTTTTTCCTTCCTTCCTTCCCTTCCCTTCCCTTCCCTTCCCTTCCCTTCCCTTCCCTTCCCTTTCCTTTCCTTTCCTTTCCTTTCTTATTTTTTGAGGAAAGCCTAAAACTAGAATGAGCCATGTTTCTGAGAATTATTCCAAAATTTTCCCAAACTATCATTGCACTGACATGGCAACACAAAATTTGTTCTCCCAAGTCTTCTGACTAAACATTCATGTCTTCATAATAATAAAAAAAAAACCTTTCTTTATCCTGCTAGGAATCATAGTTCAAATATGTCTGTGGCTCAATATGTAAAAAGAGTTTCAGATATTTTATCCAGTTTCTAGTTTTATAGTAGAAAGATAATTATCCATCTTATGATGGTTCCTGAAATCCATCATGACCAAAAGCAAAATCTTGAGTTTTGCTTTTAGGTTTTGCTAGCATGGATCTAGATTATCTCATATTCTAGGCTAGCTTAGCCCTATCACTATAGATTGAACTTCCTGGGTTCACTACTAAATTTCTGGAGTGTCTCTACATGCGTACATAGTTTAGTAGTCAGCAACCAGTCTTAAAAGGACCTCTAGGTAAAGTGATGAATTTTTTTCTTTTCAAAGTTCCATCTTCCCTAATATGCTTCCTGGCAAATTCTAGCCACTTCAGTGTCCCTAAACTTTTATGTGTTTCTCCTCAACTCAGTGAGACTATCATGCTTGGCTTGGGATTCTCCTCTCTGTGCTATAGTCCAGAAAATTCCCCATGCAAAAACAAAATAAAACAAAACAAAACAAAAACTGGGACAATTGTAGAGCTTTCTCTCAGGTGTTATAGTTCTGACTTGCCTGTTGTCCAATATCTGAAACAACTATTTCATATATATTTTTCTGCTTTCTAGTTGTTTATGGCAGAAGGAAAAGTCCCCTACCAATTACTTTATCATGACTGGAACTCCACTATTTTTATTTTATTTTTCTTAAGTGACATTTATTTTTTCTAATCAAATGTTGTCAAGCTATAATCTATAGCTTCCACTTTATATTTTTGATTATCATTTAATTTAAAAGCCAGATTTTTTCACTCTGAGTCATTGCAAAAACAAAAACACAGTTTAGATCTAATTGATACTTATCATCAGGAAAAAAAAGTTTCTTGAACTTTAGGCTATTTATTTTGTTTGCATAGAAATGTAAGGAAAAAAGTTATAAAATACTTTAAAATATCCTTAATTCATTGGTGAAAATATGCATTTTCTAACAATGCTTATCCAGGTATATAAAATACTTCATGAAGAACAAGAGAAAAAAAGGGTAAGAATATAAATAAAGCTGAGGTTAGTTTAAAATTAATTCCAGACACTTTCAAGATTTTAGTGACCTCAAATGTTCTTTTGTGATGAGGCTGTATTCTCTGAGATAGTTAAGAGCTGCATAACCAACTGGGCTTAATGTTTTGTCTTGAATGCCAGGAAATGCAAGTTGAAATTTATTGATCAATTATAGTAAATATATAATTTAGAGTATGTAGTGAAATGAACTACCAATTTGCTCTATGTATTTTCAAGTACTTGGTATTATTATTTCAAGTTCCATATGTATATAGATTTACATTTTAAACTGCTTCAATTTCTTATTTTGAATTATGAGAGATATGTTAGTGCTGAATAGTAAAATGTAATAAAAGTTAAGAGATATAAAATGGGGCATGCCTTTGAGTTTGTCAAGAAGTAGTAAAGATTTTACTTATGATCATTAATTTATTCAGTCATCTATACTCATACTTTCTAACTCTACAGTTTACAGATATTCATTAGCACACTACAATGTTGGAGCTCACCACTCTAGTGAATATCTCTAGCAAGGTTTACACTGACCTTTATATTGCAAGATACAACATACACTTTTGAGATTCTACTTCACTAGACCTCTCCACAGTTTAAGGCTGTTGATCACACTATTCTTTTTTGAAAATCTACTTCTTTGAATTCTAAAGTACTACTTTCCTGGTTCTACTAGTTTAAATTATCAGACTGCTTTGCTATATACTTTTCAGAGTCTTTAATAGCTGATTAAACTGATTTGTCAGAGATTCATGTTTGGCTCACTTTTTTTCTTCATGTATGGACTCTCTGACTAATTACATTTACATGGTTTCATTCTTCTCTGTGTGCAAATGATTCTCAAAGTGGATAGTCAGATTTTGTTCCTGAGTTCCAGATCCACATGTGACAAAATAAACATTTTTACATGAGGATGTTTACAGACTCTCATTCAGCAGCCTTATTTCTCCCATCTTCTCAGTATTCTAAAAAGAAACAATGATTTATTGCTGGAAGTGAAGCTGTTTTATGTATTGAATAAAATTTTGAGGGATAGGGAAGAGAAAGAAGGCAGAAAGCTAGAAGACTGAGGAAATAAAAAATCCCCATGTTGCGTATTGAAAGAGATTAGAGTTTTAGAGGGTTTGTGGTGTAAGTTTAGTTGATTAGAGAAGTAAGAGGATATAAATTAGTATTGTTTTATATTGTATATTGGGATATCATCTAAAGTTTTTTTACAAAGTAAATAAATTAGTATTGTCTATTAAATAATGATTATTTAAAGGGATCACTCATGTACTATTGCTGGGAAAACAGGTTGGTTCAGCCACTATGTAAAACAGTAGGAACAGTCCTTGAAAAATTAAAAATGAAACTGCCTTATGACCCAGTGATTCCACTTCTGAATATATAATCAAAGAAACCCAAAACACTCATTTGAAATAATATATACACCCCTATGTTTATTGCACTGTTATTTACAATAGCCAAAATATGGAAGCAACTCAAGTACTCATCAATAGACAAGTGGATAGAAAAGTGATGTACATATATAAAATGGAACATTACTCAGCCTTTAAAAAGAATGAAATCTTATTTGCAACAGCATTGATAAACAGAGAGTATTAAGCTAAATGAAATGAATCATCAAAGAAAGATTAATTCTATACACTTTCACTTTTATGTGGAATCTAATGAACAAAATAAACTAAAAATAAAAATTGAGCATACTCATAGATACAGAGAACAAACTGATGGTTGCCAGAGGGTAGGGGATTTGAGGGAGTAGGTGAAAAAGATGAATGGATTAAGAAGTAGAAATCGGTAGTTACAAAATAGTCACAGGGATATAAAGTATAGCATAGGAAATTCAGTCAATAGTATTTTGTTAACTATGTGTGGTATAAGCTGGGTACTGGAAATATCAGGTGAAACATTGTGCAAAGTATATTATTATCTACTATGCTGTGCACCTGAAACTAATATAAAATAATACTTAAATTTTAAAAATGTTAAAGAAGAAGACAGGTACTGAAAAATTAATTACAAATATTAGGTTTTCTTCTAGGAAGTATGGCTATAAAGATGGTTACTTAGTCCCTTGAAGAGGTAATATTGTACAAAAGAAACTGACACATCAAGAGAACATTTAAAATTACAATTGTGTGAACAGTGCTCTAGTGGGGAGATTTTCAAAAGGCAGAGGGATTTTGGTGGTCTAGTCAAACAAATCTTCTTGAATGGGAAGTCTGGTAGGTCTTCCTAGAGGTGATGACTTTTTCTTTTTAGTCTGGAAAGGAATTAAGGATTTTATTATATGGCAAAGGAAGTAAAGACCATTTCAGGGGTAAGAAATAGTATGTGAAAAGGCATTCAGTCATAAAGAGGCATGGTTTTTACAGAGAATTATGATATATCCCATGGGACTGGAACATAATGTAAGAAAAGGATCATAAGAGGAGATAAGGTAGGTTAGGGTTTGATGGTGAAGATCCTTCTGACAGATTGAGTTTGCTCTTAATCCTTTGGAAATAGACACTACAAGAAGATTCTGAGCAGAATTATAGGTTGATTCTACCAAGATGCTTCCTTAATAAAAACAGAATTAGGTCAACATTACCTTATTCTGTTTGTAAAATGGTAACAATTCCAATAAATTTTAATCTAATTAAGTAGTTATAAAGCCCCTGAAACTTAGTGGGCATATTAAACTTACATTGTAAAGTCTTTAGGTTTTGTAAAAAAAAAAATCAGAACAAGGACAAACAATGACAATAAATTAATCTGTGTCTTTTCCACTGTACCCATTGACTCTTACATTACTTTTTACTTAAATATTTCTAATTTATCATTTTATTGATTTTCACTTTTAATGTATTTAATTATTGACTTTTTTCCTTCCCATTCACAGGCCTTAGATCTTATCATATCACTCTTTTAATTTTTCCCCAGAAGGCCTAATTTCAAAACATGTTTTATCATCAGTAAAGGATACCATTTGCTTAAATCTGAAATCTGGCAGTCATCCTTGACATCTCCTTTTTCTCAATCCTTCATCTTTCTTTCATTCCTGAGTCATGCCAGTTCTGCCTCCAGAGTTACACAAGCTTCTAAGACCACTTCAAAACGTAGCTCAGCATACAATGCTGCATCCTATAGACACCACTTCATTTCTTTAATTTTTCTCTGTTAAACAAATAGAATTTCCAGTTCTATGCTTACCTAAATGAAATATGTTTTGCTCTTTTAATCTTATTTTAAATTATCACTATATTTTAAGTCATTTTTAAAAGATTTTATTTATTTATTTTTAGAGAGAGGGGAAGGGAGGGAGAGAGGGAGAAAAACATCAATGTGTGGTTGCTTCTCACACGCCCCCAACTGGGCACCTGGCCCACATCCCAGGCATGTGCCCTGACTGGGAATCAAACCAGGGACCTTCTGGTTCACATGCCGGCATTCAATGCATTAAGCCACATCAGCCAGGGTATATTTTTAATTTTATTGAATTATTGGAATGACATTGGTTAATAAAATTATATAGGTTTCAGGTGTACATTTCTATAATAAATCATCTGTATATTGTATTGTGTGCTCACCACCCAAAGTTAAATCTGCTTCTGTTATTATTTATCTCCCCTTGACCTTCTACCTCCCCCACCCCTCCTTCCCTCTGGTAATCACCATACTGTTGTCTGTCTATGAGCTTTTGTTTTTTGCTTAATCGCTTCACCTTTCTCATCAACTCCTGAGCCTCACTCCCCTCTAATAGCTGTCAATCTGTTCTCTATATGAATGTTCCTATTTTGTTACTTTTTTCTATTAGATTCTACATATAAGTGAAATTATATGGTATTTTTCTTCCTCTGACGGGCTTACTCTATGTGGCATAATACCCTCTACGTATATCTATGCTATCACAAAAAAGTAAAATGCCTTTCTTTTTAACAGCTGTGTAGTATTCCATTGTGTAAATGTACCCCATCTTTTTCATCCACTTATCTACTCATGGGCACTTGGGCTGCTTCAAAATCTTGGCTATTGTAAATGAACACCAATGAACATAGGGGTGCATATAGTCTTTCAAATCTGTGTTTTGGGTTTCTTCAGATATATTCCCAGAAATTAAATCCATAGGTCATAAGTAAGTTACATTTTTAATGTTTTGAAGAGACTCCATACTGCTTTCCACAGTGGCTCCACCAGTCTACATTCCCACCAACAATATACTATGGTTCCCCTTTCTCCACAACCTTGCCAACACTTGTTGTTTGTTTGTTTATTAATGATAGCCATTCTGACTAGTGTGAGGTGATATCTCTTTGTGGTTTTCATTT
>PVIA01012430.1:0-37876 GCA_004024845.1 Tonatia bakeri
GATACATTTCTTATATTAATTAATGTCTATTAATCATTATAATTGGTGCCCCTAGAATGTTGAATGACCACTCATTATATTGTTTATTAATTTTAGAGCAGGCAGCTATAATATAAATGCAATGATTTTGTAAAAACCACCCTATTCAAAATTATTCCATGCCTCCTGCATTCCCAGTTGCATTGCATGGACAACTGGAAATATCAAAAATTGTATTTTAGGAAATAATTAGTTCCTTTTCCTAAACTGAAATATGGTTTGAATAATGAGAACAGGAAAGTCTACAAAAGTGTGCAGCAATAGGATAATGTAGAGATAAAGTAGTCTTCAAAATGTAAAGAAACTGAGGAGCATTATATATGAAACTTCAAGAGCAATATGAGTTTCTTTCAATGAATCAGAGAGAATAATTTAACTCAAGAAAGAAAATAGACCACAGATGATTCTGGAACAAAGCATTCTCCGAAGGATGAAATGATGATAGCTCACGGGTGAGTTCTTAAACCTTTGCTTTTAATGAAGAAGATCATAGGGAGATTGCCAGTCCTATATTTTTCCTGGAAAGGCAAGATTAATGCTATTAAATCCAACAGTGGTTGTATCAGAGCTATTCTGCTAAATTGACATAATAAATCTAGATAAATCACCAAGTGGAGGGCAGCTCAATGAGAGTTTTGCAGGAACTCAAGGGTGAAATTAGCCCACTGGAATGTATTGTTATGCAAGCAACTGTGCCAGATTGCAAATGTGACCCCTGTCAGGAAGAAGGATTCGGGGGTGGCTGAGTTCAGACCTGGCTCAGTCCTGGCGTTGATAAACCTCTGAGGAGTTCGAGGAATGAGTGGAGATGACTGACTGCACAGTGGAGAATGGGGATGCCAAAGACTTAAATACAAATGGATACCATCATTATTATTATCATTGAATATTTTCAGTAGATACCGCAGGGTGAAGGAAAGGGTGGCAGAAAGGGACAGAAAGATTTTCTAAAGGCCTTTGACAAATTCTATGACAAAGGCTATTATTTAAAATTACCTGGGGATCAGGGTGCTTATTTTTTTGTGAAAAAAGAATTGGCATGAACAAAAGAAGAACGGAGTAGGAAGAAGCTGGTTACATCACAAATGGAGAAATATAAGAGCTACTCTCATTACAAATGGTCCTTGGTTGGGGCAGTTTGATTCATGAACAGTCTGTGAAATTCCATAAATGTCTAGGAAGTGGAAACTCAAGCTCATGAGCATGGATAACAGGAAGCTTTTAGGAGTCTTGTGCAAACAGGCAGGAAAATGGCCTATTCTTCTAATGTGAGTCTGTACATACAATGCCTCTAGGAGTAAAGCAGTAAAACCAAACATATAAAATGTTGGCTGTTGGCCACAACTCAGGAAGCAGACCTGCCAGAGTGTGCCAAGGAAGAAAAACGTAGATTGTCCCTAATGCTGCAGGCCAAACGGCCTCTGAAGGGCAAAAGCAGGAAGAGCATTAGAACAAGCCTATGCTCTTTTTTTGTTTTTATGAATGCTATTGCAGCATACCTTCAAGTTCATGTGCAATTCTGATGGCCGCTTCAGGAAACATGTAACACAGCCAGCTGTGCTTGAGGTTCTGTGTATTTCAGGGGTGGCCTTGGAATCAGTGATCAATGACATGCTCCCATAAGCTTTTCTTTGTAAGTACAAGCTGCTAGTGCAGCTGATTTTTTAATAGTGTAAAGGATACAGCAAAAGCTTTAAAAAGAAATTTACCTGTTATTTTTATTAAAAGAATAATTTTATTTCTAATGTAAAAATTTTACTTATTTTAATATTTCCCTTTCCATGCAGAGTGAGAACACAATGTATAAAGAAGCATACATCACGCTTTTCCCCCCCACTATTTGTTTTTTGTCATAATGGAATATATTTCATTCATAGGCCAATTACCCCAAAGGTTTTACTTACATAAATTTCCCTGTTCTAGCTTGATGTCAAAAAAAAAAAACCCAATTACATTACTATGTTGGTATTTAAGTAATACCTAAGAGAGTATTTAAGAGAACCAGCAAATTATCAAAGGTACGAATTGAAATTGCTTCATAAATCAATGCTTCTTTAAATCTTTTATTTCCTTTTATATTTTGTTTTCTCACTGTTAATATTTTAAAATTTTTCTGAGGAGCAACTGATTGAAAATAGAAATAAAAAAACCCATTTACCCTTGGGTTCATATACAGAGATTTTCAGAGTGTTTTAAAAACATGGATTACTTCAAAGTTTGACTCATCGTAGTAAAAAAATGAATAATTGCATTATGCTGAGTTTTTCATGAGTTTACAAAGAGACAAACCAATTTATTCTAACTGAGAAGATACTACCTTTAGGAAAAAGTTGTTGGGGGGTGGATTCTGCTTCGACAAGAAGGAAAAGCAGCAGATAGATATGCGTAGGTCTGGGACGCTAGGCTGAATTCAAAACAGTCCACATTTTCTCTGAATCGCTAAGAGAGTTCCTCTAAGTTGAAGTTAAAGAATCTCATGAAAAATTTCAAGTCCTCAAAAGGGAGATTTGAATTCCAACTGATTCTTTTGTGAATAGACTGGAGGAATTATTTCTCTATGTAAGGGTACTAAAATCGATTCTCTTCTACCAAGTTTCAGAAAACACTCAATAAGCATTTTTGATAAGCGAAGGCACGGCATGCAGACCACTCTGTCACTTCCTCCTCTGGCTTCTCCACCTGTGAGTTATTTTGTTCATGTGGATCATTGATTTGGTAACTCAATAGATATTTATTGACAATCCTTAAGAGGTTGGAGACATTTACTCATAATGTATCAGGGAGGAGAGTGAAAACCAACTTAAACACAACACATTTTCACAAAGGGCAGGGACTTCATCTTATTCGTCTTTTATTCCCAGCTTATCATAGCACCTGGCACATAGCAAGCTCTTTATAGAAAATTCATGAATGCACAAGTAGAAAGAAAATTTCTGAGTTAACCACTTATGTTTTATATTGAGGAAGTCTAAGGTTTTCAGTAAAATTGCAAACATTCACTTTACAGGCCCTAAATATTAGATTGTACAATCATGTGATACCTTGAATTTAGAAGTGGTCAACTACATAAAACACTTGCTTCTGGGATAGTGAAGTTAACGTGTGAACAGAAGAAACCGTTCATTTGGCCCTGGCATCTCTGAGGTTAGCAAAACACCTGAAACAAAATTTCCCATGGACTGGGCCAGGTGAGTTTGCCAGGAGTTTCTTCAGAATGGAAGGGGCCAATACTGGTGACATTGTCTCTCCTACCTCCATGAAATCCCATCTGCCATTCATCCAAAGTATAAGTCTGACAGAAATATGAGTGACATTGGGATGTTCAATTTATCTACAGTTGTGAAAATTCTTCAAAAAGTGATTTCATTGTAGCAATGTATAGGAATCTTGGGATAAAATATTTTCTACCAGAACAAAGTTTTAGTGACCAGATGAGAATGTTCTATGGATATCTTGAATTTAAGATGTGCTTAGATTAAAATCCCTAAGCCAGTTAAGCACTACTTTAAATATCTAGTTTTAGCCATATAGACCACGAAAAAGAAAGAGAGAGGAAAACGTTTGGTTTCTTCTCTTTTTTCTTTGCCTATAAAACAAACATATGCTTCATTGTCAATAGAGAAATGGCCGTGTACTTTGTAGTACATCTTGCATTAAACACCAGAATCATTTTTAAAACTCAAAAGGCAGACGGATTTTGGCAGAGTTCCAGGATTATTTCACATCCATCCATGTTAACAGTGTTGCGGTACCTTTCCCAGTGTCGGGGTGGGGGTGGGAGCTCAGCATGGGAATGGATGTTCAAATACCAGGATTTTGTACTCTCTATGAAAGACTATTATACAGTGGATTCGGAGTTCTGGATGGCTGTCATAAAACTGACTCTAAATCTATAATGTGAAGCTTGTTAAGTCCAAATATTTCTTTCACATACACTCTGTCAAATATGTCTAAATACCACAAGCTAAAAAGGTTAGAAATGTGACTGTAATAATAATATCCTGTAATAAGCATGGGAAGCCTAGGAAAAAAAGTACATTAATTCTTATTAAAAAAATGAAACAGAAAGCATGAACGGAACCGAACACTAACTGCTTCCTGAGACAAAATGATGTTGATTTTTTCTCCACTTACCTCATCTAGTATCAAACTGTGTGACATGCAAATTATTTAACCTCTTGTCTCAGTTTTATTACTTACCCAGCTTGGAGAATTATAATAATATAGTGCCAAATCGGTAAGATTGTTGGCACACAGCAAATGAGGAGTATGACTACAGTTATTATATTATTATCATCATTAGAGAATTGGCATTAAGAATACGGCTGGACTGCCCAAAATAAAAAAAAAAAATTGCTGTTCTTTTTAATAGTTATTATTGTCCTACTGTGAGTCTTGAGTGGCTGAATATATGTGAAAATGGTATTTGCTAAAAAACAAGGCCACTGTCACATAATCTACTTCATGAGGAAATAGCCTAAGAAGAAAGATTCCCCTGAACTGAAATGAGATTAAATTAACAGACTAAAGTTGATGCTAGTCTTTCCTAGGGGAGTAGGAAGAGAGTAAGACAAGCATATTGAAGTATTTTGTGAAAACAGAAACGTGTATATTAGTGACCTCAAACACCTGATTTTCTTCTCTGTGGAACAGACATAAAAATAGAGGGTATGAATCTAGGTGATAGAACAAGCTTGGATTTACTAGTCCTGGTAATGCACTGGAGATTAAGGAGGATTTAACCTCAGAAAAAGAATGAAAAGAGTATGACAAGAGCTAAGAAAAGTCAACCTTTGATTTTCATTCATTCATTCGCCTGGTGATTCATTATGAGCTGGGTATTGTATCAGCTGCTGTGCATACAAAGAAGAAGACATGGGAGGCAGTCAGATAAGCAGTAAGACACACACTATAAGAGAACAGCAGAATCAAGTGAAGCGGGCAGTAGGACCCGGGGAAGGGCGATCGACTGGGCCGTGAGAGGTGAACGGCTCCACTGTTTATAAGGTTTTGTGACCTTACCTCTCAAAAGGCCACCCTTTAAGAATTATTTTCAAGGTAACAATTATACCTTAATAAAGCTGTCTAAAAATAGTTATTTTCATCTTGTAACTTTCTGCCATGTTATTTTTCTTTTGTACTTACAATTTTTTAAAAAAAAATAACAGTAAAAGTCCTTAGAATACTTCAAAGAGATCCCTTCCCCCTCAGATGTGAACAAGAGGTAAGAGAAACAGCCAGTTTGTTAATGGATTCTGCAGGAGGGAACCCCAGGTCGAAGACTCCCGGCAGCCAATACCGGAAGGAGGCAGCCAGTTCCTGAAGTGCAGAGAAGGAATGAGACAAGAGGAGGAGACTGGCTCAGTTCTCTGACTATTTGCTAATTGTAGGGTAAATGGAGGCAGCGGCTTCCTCACCCAGGTGTCTGGGTAACTAAGGGAAGCAGTGTTCCCATAACCTTGAATGGGCCTGATAAGTAGTGTTCTCATAGCCTTGAGACTGGGTCCAGTGAACTGTTCCCATAACATGAAGTGGGCTCACATGCGCATTATTATGTTATATTATCTAATTTTCTGGCTCGAAGCTGGCTTTGTTTGCCTCCAGTACTTAAGCAGGTAGGGACTCCCTGCTGGGTGCCACGACATGTGCTACGCTGGGGAGAAAGGGCCACACTGTGTGCCACGCAGAGGGGACAGGTGACACATAGAGACTTGCAGAGACAAGCAGGGAGATATGCAGCTTGCAACGTGCATGGCTCGCTCACCCGTGAATAAAGGCACGCCAAGCATCCCCACAGCTCTGTTCATTTTCTTCCGTCTCCCCAAATCTAGAGTAGACCTGCCAGGCCTTGACAGGCTGCAACACACTAATATTTTCCTTTCCTCTCAGCCCCTCCTCCCTCATCTAACACTCATTTTCCCATCCTTCCTGGTACATCCCTGCATTTCCCTGGAGACTGGAGAGACATTAACTTCTATGTCTAGAACGGATCTGCTTAGAAGTCGGTTTTGGAAGTTGGTTGGTTATGTCACTGGATGACTCCCTCCCAGAGATACAGCCATTTTTTAGAAGGAAAGTCAGGAACAACCAAAATCTCTTAGACTTGAAAGGCTGCCTAGACTACCTATTCAGTGACAGAATGGCAAACATGGACATAGATCACTGGCGTCAAATACTAGGTCCTAGCATTCTACCAATCAGCCTATGTATACAGCCATGTATTAATGCTGTATCTCCTAAGATGCTGACTTGGCCAGAGAACAGGGAAACCTTGGAAGCTGGAGGCTGTCTGTGGTCTGTGGTAACTATGCCTATTTACAAACTGAGGTCCAGGTGTCTTTTTTGGGAGAAAAGAGGGAAATGCTACTCTTGGAGAACTGTGATTATGGGAAGGTGAGTCTGGTTCCCAGGGATACATTCAAGTGAAATGGGTTTTGATCTTCATTTCAGGTCACTTTCTTGGCAGAGTCCAACTAATTGGGTGTGGTCAGTTTTAAGGTACCACCAAAATAACAACCACATTTCTTCGAATCCAAGTTTTTACTCTTCATGAATTTAAATTGCTGTAATATCCTTCTTTTTCAATGATTTTTCTTTTTATTTTCTTTTGTTTAATTGATTCTAGAGAGAGGGGAAGGCAAGGAGAAGGAGAGGGAGAGAAATATCAGTGCAAGACAGAAGCATCGATTAGTTGCCTCCTGCACGCGCCCCCACAGGGATCAAGCCCACAACCCAGGCAGGTGCCCTGACTGGGAATTGACCCTGAGACCTTTCAGTTTGCCTAATGATGCCCAACCGAGCCAAACCGGCCAGTGTTCCTTTTTTATTTTTTACATCATCTCTTTAGAGTCCGGGTTCTTAAGGTATCTCTAACTCTTATTATTTTGGATTTTGAGTTTTTCTTAATCATGTTGACTTAAAATACAGCATATAAAGGAAAATCTTAAATATTCCAGTGATTCTATAGTAGCGACAGCACATCCCGGATCTGCCAGTACCAGGCGCACTCACATCTACCAGAATGCAGCGGCTCCTTTAAACAGCTGGGTCTGTTATGGGAGACATGGTGGGAAGTGGTGTTAGATTTCCACACTAGTTCTCCTTTGGATAAACTGGACTTTACAATGATAGGAAATAGAATCAGACATTCATTTTATTCTTGCTTCTTTTCTTATACTCACTTCTAAGTTGTATTTTCAGGTATTAGTACTTCCCGATAGCTTGTATCACACATTGTCTGAAATGTGAAAAGCCACTGGAGGGGAAATTTTAGTATCAGCACAACTGCATACACTCCTTTGCCATGTCAAAGGACAGAGGGTGGGAACACTTCGGCCTGGGGTCTCCGTGTGAATGTGTCTGCACATCTCTTCCATGGGATCTCTCTGTGTAGGTGTGTTTATAAATCGACTCCAGCGAGATCAAGGGCCTTCCTAGCTGTGTGCAGAGTAGGAACCAAACAAACATTTTTCCTGAACATTCGTGTGAATTGTTTCTGACCTCGCTATCATTCTTAAGCTTAGTATTCATCAACCTTAAAATAATTCAGCCATATCATTATAGTTATTTAGAGAACGTTTATACCTCTATTTTTTGAAATGATCTTCCCAATATTTCTAAACAAAAGTGAAACATCTAGCCCTCACAGTTCAAGTCCCATATATTTTACAAAATTCCCCTTCCTTAGTATTAATTTGGCACTGTTTCTGTATTTATAGAGTGGGTCCAAATTATTATTTTTTCACTCTGACTCCTTATGAATCCTTTAGCAATAATACTCTGAGAGTTAGCAAGAAATTATATTTCCCTTTTTACATTTCCATTGTTATGCTTATAACAAGTCCCCTAAAGACTTGAGTGGCAAGTCTGAAAGCTGCCATCCTTTTGTTGAGGGGACAGGATAGAAATGCTGTTAGAGAAATTTCATGGCCTTATTCCACTCTGCTACCTGTCATGTGGGAACCACGGCCCCGATACCTGCCCTGCTTCGTGACCATAGTGATTAGCCCAAAGCAGTACATCAGCTCTGAAGTCTGCACAGACTAAGCATGGAGTCTATCCCGCTGGAGTGCTTGTTTTAAAATTGTTTCCTTCTACTTGAGAATTTTTCAAAATATGTGTCACAGAAACAATGTATACTGGTCAGAGTGAGCAAACAATTCTGTTACTACTCTAGGGGGCAGAGTGACAGCTGGTGACTTTTGTAAGTGAGTGGCATAATAACATTAGCCTGGCTGGATTATCTCCAGTGGTGGGCCTAAATATTCCCAGGCATTGGACAGACAATGAGACTGAGAATACTCTCCTGAGAGCCTTAAAATGGGATTGTTGAAAGGTCAAGTTAGTAATTTTCCTTTTTAATATTCAAAACCAGTAGTGAAAGTGGAGGCGCTGATACATCCAGACCAGGGGCTGTTAGCAAGAGCCCCTTTGAAATTTTAGGCGGTGATATGATTCAAGGGAGTTTTTATATTTCACAAGGCTGCCACGTAGGCCTCGGAAAAGAAACCTTAGCTGAATATCTAAATACCCACTCCGCCACTAACAACCTGACAGTGTCAGTGACAGTGTCTTTGTGCTTTATCCATAAAATGCAAGATTTGGAAGAATAGTCTTTAAGACTTCAGCCAGCTCTGAAATTCTCTGACTCCATGAAGGGAAATTATAAGATAACGAGGCCGAGTTTCCATTGTGGTGTGTGGAAAGCATCACTCTGTTGTATGTGGCACGTTATCAACCAGCCCATTTAACACAAGTCACAGCTGCTTTCACTGGGCCGGTCAAGAAACCCTTTCCAGTCTCTCACTGTTTGCTCTAGGGTCTTGTCAATTCACCCCAGAAACAACGTCTTAAGCAATTTTGCAAAGAAGAGAGTTAAAAACATCCTCCCTCTTCATGCTTCATTAAATCACTTCACAGGCATGCCACCATACAACACTTTCAAGCGTTCATAGTTTCTAGAAAGTGTGGGATGAGTTAAATAAAGGTCAGGATATACAATGCAACTGTACTCAATTTCCTATGGCACTATTTTACTCTCTCGTCTTTTCCACGGCATTTAAATTTTATGTTAAACACAGAAAAACTTTATTGGAATAAATATCTGATCAAGAAAAGTAGAGGTGGTAGGTTACCCAAGAAAATTATTTGCAATAAAGACCAAGAAGGACAAAGGGAAACATGTAAAAAGTAACAGACATTCAGAAAGCACTTACGGATCAAAGGCAGCCAGCAGGAAGTTGAGCAGCAGGCTGATGGACTGCTCCACGTGGATTTGGTGAGTGGTCGGCATCCGTTTGTTGAGCTGGTAGAAAATGGTGGACAGCACAGCCTCCAAGCGGGCCACACTGAGTTCTATGTTTGGGTCCAGGTTGTTGAGAGCATTTTCCCGCAATGCCTCAATGACATTCCAAATGTCCACCAGGTGTACTGTAGACAATTAAAACAGAGCGAACACGTCAGCCCAAAGAGCAAGGAAAGGTAAATGGATTATTTTGCATGTATCACCTGTCAAGCACCTCACGGGCTTCGGTATGTGCTTAACTATTGCAGGGGTTGATGTAAGTACATGCACATAGTGCGTAATTTCAAAGATTTGATGTACGATGTATAACAGCAAGAAAATGAATACCATAGTAGATAGTTACTTCCGGTCTTCATCATGACCCTTGAAATACAGCTGTTGTCCCCACATTACACATGAGGAAACAGGATCAGGGAAGTTAACTGACAAAACACAAAGGTCCTAGTCTAGTCAATGGAAAACTGGCATTCAGGTCCAAGCCTATCTGGCTTCTTTAAAAAACTGACATAAAATTGACATTTAACATTGTGTGACTTGAAGGTGTATATACTGTGTTGATTTGATAAGCTTATGTATCAAAATCTGATCACCACCAGAGTGTTAGCTAACACCCCCATCATGTTCCATAATTACATTTTCTTTCTGTGGTGAGAACATTTAAGATCTAGTTTCTCAGCAGCTTTGGAGTAGATACTACTTGTGATTACAGTTAACAAGTTTATCTGGCTTCAAGTATTTTCCTGTTGTACATGCCAACCCCTAAAAAAATAAAAGAGAGAGGGAAAACAACACTACACTTAAATCCTTAAATTTTCATATTTGGAAGGGTATTAAGACTGCATTTGAGAATTTA
The DNA here is from genome assembly GCA_004024845.1 of Tonatia bakeri. Lineage (NCBI taxonomy): Eukaryota > Metazoa > Chordata > Mammalia > Chiroptera > Phyllostomidae > Tonatia > Tonatia bakeri. The sequence continues at coordinate 10,197 of PVIA01012430.1, forward strand.
AAATATTTTCATTTATCTATTTTTAGTAGTAGAAGGTTTGAAATAAGAAAGAAGGAGGCAGGAAGATGGGAAAAGGAAAAGTTATCCGCTACAATGCAGCAGCAGAACTAAGTCACAGATTACTTAACTATGCTGGTTAAGAACAGTTTCTTTGGTTACATTATTTAGTAGCTCATTTAGCTTAAGTCATGGCTACTTTTACTAGGATAGTCAAGGAATCCATTTCTATTTCTGTTCACCCTCAGGTCTTGTTATGACATCCCAGAAACTATCCCCACAATTAAGATAATGAACACATCCATGACCCCCTAGAGTTTGCTCATGCTCCTCTGTAATCCCTCCCACTTCCTGTCCTAGGAAACCACAGATTTGATGTCATGATTTTCTAGAATTCTGTATAGCTGGAATCATACAGTGTACTTTTTTTTTTTGGTCTGGATAATTTTACTTAGTGTAACTATTTGGAGAGTCGTCCATGTTGGTGAATATATTAATATCATAGTTTGTTCTTTTTTGTTGCTGAATAGTATTCTATTATATGGAGACATCACAATTTGGTTGTTGGCTCACCTGCTGATGGACATTTGGGTTGTTCTGATTTTTTGTGATAAAGAATGAAGTTGTTGAAACAATCATGTACAAAGCTTTGTATAAACATATGCTTCCATCTCTGTTGGTAAGTTCTTAGAAAGAAATGGCTATGTTGTGTAGAAGGTGTATATTCCATTTTTTGAAAAACTTTCGAAGTGCTTTCCAAAGTAGTTGTACTATTTTACATTCCCATCAACAGTGTATGAGAGTTCCAGTTTCTCCACAATTTCATCAAGTTCAGAGTTCACTTTTCTTTGCACTTATGCATTTGAAAATAAATGTTGTCTTTGTCAATGAAGTACAGGTTTCAGTCCATGAGAAATGTGTACTCCACATATGCTTTTCCACCACCAACTTCCAAGCTTTAGTCTCCTACATCTTTGCTAATTTCTGACACTATGTCAACAACCCCCCCCCCCCCCCCGCCCCCAAACTAACATCTCTTGAGCCCCTGGACCTGGAGTTGAAAACAATGGACTTGGAGTCCAAAGACCTAGGTTAAAATCTGGCTCTTCTACTACAAGTGCATACCCTCTCAGCCTCGAAGGCTTAGAGTCTCACTGTTCTAATTTATGAAGTGGGTATGGTGCTCCTTAAATGGGAAATGCATGAAGTCGTGAGAAGTAGTGCCTGCTCCACAGACACAATACGTTATACGTGAATGACATGTGCCATGTAAAAAAATTTTTTTTGGCATGTAGCTGGTTTATGGCAGAGGAATACAAATCTCTTTTGAAATGAATTACTTAAATGTTAAATTTGGGTAAATTCAGATGTATGGATTCCAAGTTTGCGACCTTCTATGTGTATCACACAACACATAAATTATTTGTATTTCTAATGTTATTTATCCAATTTTTTAACTTAGCAACAAACGTACTACTAAAGAAATAGTATCTACAAGTTGAATTTATTTATTTTTTGAGGAAAAAAGGTAGGATTCCTATCATTATTCCCCATGTAGTTGATATGTAGATCCTCTGGATCTAGTCCTTGAGGAGGATGGGTCTGGGTGCAGGACACAGAAAGAGCAGTGATGGAGAGGTCCAGCCTGTCATCCTGATTGGTGTCTGTGCCCAGGGTACCATGGGAAGTAGGTTACTGATCTGGTTCTTGGCTATGGGTTATGTGAAGCAGGCATTGGAGAAGAGGCACATGACCATGAACTTGAGCACAGGAGTGAGATGCTACAAGCCAGGAAAGGGAAATGGCTGCTGGGGGAGAGAGGAAATTTGGACGCCTAGGTCTCTCCTGGTGAGCCTTTGAAGGGCATCAGGATGCTCTCAGGATTCCCAGGGGTGGAATCATACAGGTCCATGGAAGTGGCCGACATGTCCCTAGGTGTGTGTGTGTGGTAGGGTCCCTCAGGAACTGCAGCCTCGGCTGGCCAAGCCTATACTCATCTCCTCCCAGCCAAACCCACTTTCTCTGGTGTTCCCTACCCTGATGAATGGCCTCACCCCACCCCCATTCTCCTTCCCCAGCAAGAGTCTGGATTTCATCTCTGGATCCTCATATCTCACATGTTGTCAATGGCTGAGTCCTATGGACTTCACTTCCAAAATATCACTTCAATTCCTCCGTTTCCATGGACTCTTATTCCCATCACCCAACGTCATCAGCATTATCTGGTATTGGTTGACTAAGTTAGTTCTTTCATCCTCAGTCTTTCTGCACTGCAATTCTTTCTAAAAACTGTAGCCAGGGTGATATTTCTGAACTGCATGTTTAATATGTCACTTGTATACTGCTGTAAGTCCTTTAATAACTCCCTATTCAGCTGAAGTTCGACTCCTTTTAACATGGCTCACAAAGTCCTTTTTGATTTGGCTCCACCTCTCACCTGTGTCTCATCCGTCATGCCTTAACGTCAACACCCCATCAAAAATGTCTTCCTGGGTCTTCCACTCTAGACTTCCTCCTACGTAACACCTTAGGGCCCTGTTATTCCCCATTATTCAGTGGACTCTCTGCAGACCAGGTTGTCCATTTCCCCTCTGCCTTGTGCGTGCAACGGGGAAGAGACTCTGTCGTGATACCTGTTTTTACTCCCAGCCTCACACATCATAGGAACTTAGTAAGTATCTGTTGGCTAAGTAAGCACATGACAAGAGAGTGACTCAACAGTGAAAACGCATTGGATTGCTGAAGGGGCAACACAGTAAAGTCATGAAGAATCACAAAAGCCTTGCTTTGAATCCTAAGTATATCATCTATCACATTACTTGGCTTCTGTGAGTCTTCATCTTACAAAAGTGGGGCTGATAATCTACCCTCAAATGATTACTATGAAGATTAAATGGGGCGATGCCTGTAAAATGCTTGAAATAGGGCATGTGACATAAGAAATAATAATATAGACAAATAAAATATTTAGACATCATATGAAAGTTACTAAAAATAAATATATTCTATATTTGTGTTTCCACGCAGTTAAGGCCTCAATATGAGAAACAATGAAATACTAATTGTGGCTGTGAGACTAGATCATTATAAGTGACAAGTGAAACTAGGGTTCATAATCATGTGCAAGGCGCTGTGGCAGGGCATGGGGACTCAAGGGGAGACAATGCAGATGTGGCCCCTGCCTCAGGGAGCTAACAGTCTGAAAGGGACACAGTCACACAAACAGATAACCAGAGATTATGACTTACTGCCATATGCAGGGTGCTAGGTACCAAACTGGATTATGTTGTGGTCGTGAAGGGGCCAGAAGTACAAGATAAGGCTGCAGAAACATGGTGGCCATGATTTGGGTCTTTGTGTGGAGAGAGTGAAGACACATAGGAGAGTAACACGCTCAGAAATGCAGCTTAAACAGGCCCTTCTGACTGTCAGGGAAGAAAGGAATGGAGCTGGGCAGGCAGGCATGTGGGAGTGGCTGCAGCCCGTTGCTCTAGTCCAAGTAGGAGGCAGTGGTGTTTTGCACGGGGCCTGGCAGTACACAGAGAAACTGCAATCATGCACATCATACTCTTATGTGTACTTGTGTCTCAGGAGTGGCAAAGAAGGAAGGATACAGGCTTTGTGATCACAAACACTGGGGTTTCACTCCTGGCTTCATTAATAACTGTACAACTGTGAGCAAGGCATTTCACCTTACACACTTACCATTCCATTTTAGAAATGAAGAAACTGATATCAACCCGAGAAAGTTATACAAAGGCTGACCACAGGGCTCAGCACATCACAGGTGCTCAACAAATGATAGCTATTCACGTTAAAATAATTGAACACGCTCTGATCTATAGTCATCCTACACTATTATTAATTTACACGATTTATGAATCCAAACCTAAATTTTAGCGCAGTTTTCCAAATTAAGTAAACTAATTAACATATAACTTTGTGCACATATTATGTAAATTCTACAGAAGAAGCACAAACCACATCTCATCCATGAAAGCACGTATTATTCAGGTTAGTTGTCATAAATTCTGAGTTAGTGGAGTTTGAATCGGTTTTACTGTATTTGATAGAGACCTGGTAAGGAAGGTCCTCTTTCATAAAGGTTTCCTGGAAACCTTTTTAAATTAGCAACTACTTTGGGAGGTGCAGATCACTGTGCAGGACACCGTAGACTCCCAGGCAGTCAGTTGGGTTTCTGCTGGCTTTCCTCTCCAGCTATGGCCTTGGGCAAGTCACCTAACTTCCTTCTGAAGATTTTAGTCTCCTCATCTGTAAAATGGGGACAATAATGACTCCTCTCTTATAGGGTAGTTTTGGGGATCAAATGAAGTAATCAATGTAAAGCACGTCACATAGTATTTAGTGCATAATAAGCATAACTCAATGTTCACTAATTATTATTGAGAAAGATAAGCATCACAATTCCTTTGTTGAGTTAAATAGGAACACGAAGAAATGTGCTGAGATGAGAGACATTAGGAAGTTATTGAGAGGTCTGTTTTAAAGTCTGATAGTTGTATAAATATGTTGCCTATAGTTGAGTCATCAAATCTTTTTAGCAAAGGACATCTAGGTTTGCAACAGCGATGATACACCACTAGATGGCACTACGCACATTTTACTAAATAGTTCTCAAGCTGTGAAGGGTCCTTCATACAGCACCTGCTATTAGGTATAGGCGATAGGAAATGGAGTTTCCTCATCCATATAACTGTATACTTTGCAGTAATGTACTAGAAAAGGTAACAACTTACATAGTGAAATTACCTAGTTAACATTAACCACATCAAGAATAATCAAAAGGTGTTCTTAAAAGTGGAATTTAGTATGTCATAGAATCTTGAAAATAATATTAGTGTTAATTGCATATATTAATTATTAATACCTCATGGTAGTTTGTCTTTATAAATGGAAATAGACAAAACTTCAATAGTTTGTCTTAAATTCAAGACATCTCTTGTTGAAAAGGGCTGTGGGGGGTTGTGGTGGGGGAGAGGGAGGGATTCCACATGGGTAGTGTTTTCGAATCTCAAGCAATGTTGCTGATGTGTCGCACTATTAGGAAATGGACTCTTAGTTCATAGTTAGAGATGCCCTAATTCCAAGCGTCCCTGGGAAAGTGCAAAAATGCCAAACTCATTTACAACGAATAGATACGACTGGTGTCATAAACTTTATTAGAAGTAGTGGAATCACATAAATAGGGTAAAATACAGAGCAGAGGGTATAGAAAGTACATGAATATCAAAAGATAACTTCAGGATTTAGTCCATTAGGCACAGGCCAGCCTTCTCTGGACCACATCACAGAGACTGGGCCCAGGTCAGTGAATCTAAGCATGACGCCCTTTTCCTAAAGCACGTAGAGATCCTTTCACAATTCCCAAGCCCAGACTCTACCACTCCCTAAGTCCAACATTTAGAAGGGTGGGCAAGGGTTTGACAAAGCTCTCCAGGTGACTGCTAACCACATGGTCATAAGCCTCTAGAAGGCTCTCGGCTTGCGGCTAGGGAAGGTTAATGAACAATCATCCTACAGTGATTTCCTTTCGTCATTTTGGAGGAGTGGTTGTCAACTGTGGCGGCACATTGGAATCACCTTCAGGGTTGGAAAACGGCTCCCTGGTGACGCTGCTGTAGCTGGTCTGGACCACACTTGGAACTTCAGGGCACTAGATCTGCTAGGAATGCAGACTCTCAGGCCCCCACTCAGACCTAGAGCATCAGAATCTTCCTTTTAACAACATCCCCAGTTTATTTTCACATTAAAGTATGAGAAGCAGTGCTCAAAATTGATAGGTTTTATTCCTATCACATCAAGACAGGCTGCTATGTCTTATTAGGTTGTGAGGTGTGTTTCAAGAAGCTGGTAATTATCAATTCATTTCTACAGTTTAAGCACGATTTATGTAATTATGTATATATGCATTGTTTTAGAGGGGTTTGAGATTTTTTATAAGAAGGTCACTCATTGCATTATAATGTACTTTCTTAATTATGCAAAAAAGAAATTGTGGTTGCCTGGGAATTGAGGATAATTTGTTGACATGCCAGAGGGGCCACATATGCCTTTGGGGACACAGACGCATCCTCTGGCAGTGTATACACTGTGGTGTGTGTGTGTGTGCATGCATCCGTGTACGCACCCTCTCAATCCACACCTGCTTTGCTAACTCACACTGCAAGTGATGGGACTGGTGGCTGAGTTGTTGCTATGACCTGTTTTCCCGTTTCTGAGACACGCAGGTAAAGGCAGACTTGACTTACTCATCAAATCTTAGAGTAAAGGATGCAGGACATGTCGTGTCTCCTGAAAACTCATCCAATTCTCTCTTCCCTAGTTCTGGTTCCTGACCTTCAAGGCCATTTCTGAATGAAATTTCCATCGTCACCATGCTCTTCAGAATAGGAGAACCAAATTCAGCTGGCATTTCTGATTAGTTTATGTTGTGGGTTTGAAGTACCCAGTGGTGTTTGTTCACATAGCATATTCTGAAAATATGTTTCTTGGCTTGGAGAAAAGTTAATTATGGTGATTCATTCTTCTAGTTACCCAAGGAAGTTCCAATGTCCTTGCAACTAAAAGATGAACACATGGAAAATCATTGTCTTTTTCTGGTGACAGCTTGCAAATGGAACTTTCATTCAGTATGCTATGTGTCAAATAGACTTTAAGTAAAAATGCTTCTAAGGAGCTTCCCCCGTGGGCCAGGCAGTCACAGGGCGGGGTGAGAGGAGGTAGGGAGAGAGACCTATCCCCTTGTGAGTGTTGGAGTGACTCTGGGTTTTATCTTCAGACTCGCTACCTTAAGCCACTGATTGGCTATCTTTCTTAGACTTCCACTCCAAAGACAAAAAACTTCATTCATAAAACAAGCATTTATTTAGCCCTTATTATGTCGCAGTACTGCAAGGGTTCTGGAATTGGCATGGGGGAGATAGGTGCTTTCTGACCACACAGAGCTTACAGGTGGTAGAGAGCAGAGATATTTAGCAAACAGATTATTAGAGTGTGCCACTGAGCATGCCACTCTAATAATCTATTTCTCTTATGGAGAAAAAAATGGGCTTAGCGATATTAGACTTAAATTCAAGTGTTTCTTTATTTGTATAATAGGGATAATAATATTCGCCTTTTTAATTATATAGGTATTCTGAGGAACAAAACATTTTACATGGAAAACATTAAGCTGTAAAGCACTATATACATTTTAGAAATTCTTATTTTTGAGGGAAAACAGAAATTAAAATTTACTGTCACATTTAGATAAAATTATAAAACTTTGTCCTCTCAAATTCTTTCATTGTTTGTTTCGCTGTGTCAGTTATAAAAATACAATCTTTCTTCTAAAATTTCAGGTTTGTTTTCCTCTTAATGAAATCCATGAGAGATTATATCACAGTGATGAGTATTTTAGTTGACTCTCAGATCAAGTACTTGTCTTGAAATTCAGAGAGGCTCAGCTCATGAGGAAAAAAGGGCCTTTCAATGTATCACTACTTACGCACTTGCATTGCACATACAGGTATTAACGTATGGAGAGAGACTCCATATGCTTCTGCACACAGAGTTGGGAAAGAAAGTGACAAATGAGATTACAAAATGTTTTCGAAAGAAATTAAATCCAACCAGGAATTTTAAAGATTCTATAATCAGCTATTCTTGATGTGACAGGTCATTTAAGAAAATAGGGGAGCCTCTCAGAGGTTCGAACTGAAGAGTAAGATAAGACACTACATTATAAAAAGCCCACATTCACAGTGCAGATTTAAATAAAAAAGCTACTGGAGCTCAAAATATGGAGGTGCTGTTGTGGGCTGGAGACGGGGGAGGAGGAGCTGGGCTCAGGTTGGTTCCTGCGTCACAGCAGGATGAGAACACATGTGGAGGGGGTGGGGAGGAAACTCCAAGAAGACAGTCCAGCAGCCAGTAGCGCAGAGCAACGCATGCGGATGGTACAGTGCAGGTGGTATGCAATGCATCTGCAATGCGATGCATGCAGATGGTACAATGAGATCTTGTATCGACTCGACTGGGCCAGAGAAGTGTGTGCAGGGGAAGGGGCGCTTCCTGGAAAGTAGGGTCTGTAACTAAGTAAACTTTTCTGGTGCCCATTATTTTACTTTCTAACAAATAGAAAGATTGAGAAAATGCAGCCTGTATATTTTAATGCTTAGTTTCATTTTCAAGCCACCATGTACGCTAATTCTGCCTCCCATCTACAGCCAACCAGTCCAGCGGTGAATGCCAGAGGTGATCTTTAGCTCAATGACTGGGTCTAATGCCATAGATCTGGGGTGTGGCCAGGGCATCCCTAGGTTAAGCACCTCCTTAGGTGATTCTGAATGACAATGAAGTCTGAGAACCACTGCTAGGGACTATGACTTCAAGGATGGATGGTGTTAGATGGGGGACGGGAAGAACAGGAAATGGATGCTCATTTGACACAGAAGAATTTAAGAGGTGCCAGCAGGCTCCCAGGAACACTGTGGTCAAGAAACAATGTGCAAATTAGCCAGTTGTGAAGATAGTCTCAAGCGAAGTTTTTCTTTCTTTTTTTCATGCAATAAGGCCTTTTATCATGACAAAAGAGTGTTTAAAAAGCTCGGGTGGGAGAAGAACTCAGTTACATGGTATGCTTTGCCAGAGTCAACCAGCGTATTTTCATGTGATTATGTTGATGATCTTGCCATCACCCACATTAACCTGCGCTGAGTTTGGAAAGGAAATGTTAATAAAAGCACAACTTGCATATTTGATATCCACCAGTGAGTCATACCCTTTAAATTACAAATCTAAACATCTGAGTAGCTCACCAAATTACCTTCCACATCTAAACTCAACATCTTCCTTGCTTCCAAAGTATGCCTTTATCACCAAGACTGCTTTCTTCACTAAGAATCCTAGGAGAGATGCACCATATCTCACAAGGAGAACATTTTAATTTTGCTTCAATTTCCTGGTTAATGTAGATGATGTAATAGAGTTTCAAGACAAGGTCTATAACATATTTTTGGTGTAAAATCAAATCAAATCTCATGCTAGTCCTTAAAGGCTCTGGCAATACATCTGTTGTCTACTAGGAAAAATTATTCAGTGTTGCTTAAATTTATTTGTAGAGTTTCATCATTATTCAAAATGAAGTATAATAATTGTTGGCTCACATAGCTGTCATACTAGAAATTACATTTAACAAAATTAAATTGAATGAGCACTTATTAAGTTTATTATTTTTCAAAGTATTGTACCAAGGATCGTAAAAATAATGAGAAGGTAAATGAAAAGAATAATCTGAACAATAACTAATTTCTCACTGCCAGTGTTTAACTTTGCTCAGAATATATTTAATAACTTTAGAAGGAGGGGAATCTAATATCTTGTCTCCCCTCTGGGCAGTAATTTTAGACTTTATTGGATAACTCTATAGGTTCCTTCAATGTGCTCTTACCACTTCCTATACTCTAGCCCCCAGTTTTGGGCTTTTACTGACTTTTACTTAGATTTTTTGCAGTAAGCCTCATTGCTCATCTCCAGTTTCTGCCCTTTTCCTTCTCTCCTAAGAAATATTTTAAGGCTTAGCTCTGGCTGTACCATTTTCCACTGCCTATTGAAAACCCAAGCTTCCAGGCATGAAAACCAAGGCTTGGACTTGAGTCTCCTAATCTTTAGCCTTATATCCTAACTGCCAGCTTCTCTGAGTCCCATGCTTCAGCCACACTGGGCTGCATACAATTCCAGATATTCTCCTGGCTGTCTTTTATGTACCTTGACTTGGCCCACTCCCTTCATCAGCTACACCCTTCAGTACACTGTCTTCAAGGTATGACGTGTGCACACACATACTCCAGAGGACGCCCACTCTGAGCCCTCAGGTGGAATTACTTTCCCCCTTTTGTTGCTTCCAGATACCATCACACATCTACAGGCCATTTGTGCCACTTTGCATTTCCCACAGTTACTAATCAATAGGTTGTCCCTTCCCTTTTTTGGATAAAGCTTTGGTTAGACTTAGGGGAGAGGAGGGTCTTTGAAATGATGAGCTACATTTTATGTTAAGGGTCATGTGTGTTTTCAGGGGAAAGGGTCAGTGGCTTTCAGTGGATTCTCCCAAAGAATCTCTCACATGGTGAGTGAAGCTTAAGAACCACATCACTAAATTATGAGCAACTTGGAGACACGCACTATGTCTTGTTCATCTTTCTATTCCTCATGGCTATTTGTATAATGCCTTGTTCAAACTGGGTGTAATAATGCTTGGGGGAATGGAACAGGGTGCCTACTGTTTGCCACACACTACGTATAATCCCTAGAATCTTTCCCTTTGCCTCATGTTCTAAGGCAGCTCAATGGGATGCATTGAACATGGTTTCCCACAGTACCTTTATTATTCTTCGTCTACCATGATTTGAGCAGATGGCCACAATCCTAGATGCCAAATGCCACATTTCAAGAGAAAGAGCATCCACAGGGCTAGCGACCATGGACACTGTCTTCTACTTTTCCTTTGTAGCCGCTGATTTTAGCACCCTGTATCTTGTGCCCACCTGTGATGGGACATAGCTAATTAGTAGTCATTCTTAGGTAGGAGCTGACCAGCAGCTGTTCCCAGACAGCAGCCTTTCCTGATAAGCAGTTATCTCAAGGCCAAAACACTAACCTTCACTTCTGCTTCTGTGTGCTTGCTTTTAGCAGCTGCTCCCCCCTCCTCTTTCGCTTTTGTAACAGAGTATATAAGCAAGCCCCAGGTTAAAGTTGGGGCCCAGAATTTGGATCTTATCTCCTCTGGGTCCGCATGCGTGAATAAACCCCACTTCGCAAACTCCCAGGCCGTCTGAGTCGTCTTTTCCGTAACACACCTGGCTAACATCGAAGAGTGGGTAGGGAACAGTCAGCTTGGAAGTGTTACTTATTTCTGCATTCACCCTAGTACTGCTTACATACATAATTAATCACCTTTGTGCAATGAGAGTAAATAATATGATGGAAAATAGAAAATACACATCCACTCAGAAAATAGCTATGGCTCAGTTTGCTAGTACATGGAAAACTTTCGGGGAGATGGGCTAGCATTTGGGAAGAACGGATCACTGGATGGCTAATCTGCAGTATAGTTTATTGAGATCTAGAATATGGGAGGTGAATCTTTTGTAGGAAAAAGAACATTAAAAGTTAGCAGAAAATATTGATGAGGAAATCTCCAGGGCAGAAAACCAAGATACACAGTGGGTAATGTTATAGATCCTGCTTCGTGCCTTTTCAGAATCTTGGCTCGACCTCTTTCTCCAGCCCTGCAGAAGTGACTGTCATGATGTAGACTTTGGCCAGCTCTGTGCAACCACCACCAGTCAGCAGCGGGCCTCAGGTTCTTGCTGCATGCCTCTGCTGCCTCAGCTGAACACCTGGAGCCTACCTAACACTCTTACATGTGCAAGCCCTAAGTGCAAGCGTAGGCCACCCTTAACCAAGACAGGACAGAGCAACCGGATCAGCACCCTACAGTTCCTGCATTATCTGTTGATTTTCGTTTCTTGCTCCAGTTCTGCTCTGGATTCAGTATCCAAATAAACAGCCTACAGACAAGTCTTGCTGTGGAGCCTGCTTTCTGGGGAAACACAGGCCAAAGCACTGATTGTAACCAAGCCCTTGTCCATCACTGATTGAACACTCCCAGAATAATACATGAGAAAAAATTACTATGACCGTGTTCAGAGTAGATTCTGATTCTGTTTGGTCACATAGTTTTTCCTCAGCTTATCCTCCTCCACAATACATTATCAGTTATTCTGCAATGTCAAATTTGACAAATAAATTGCATCATACTTGTTCTTACATTGAAGTTCATTATTTTCCCGAGAAACTAAGCAGCTTAAGACTCGTGTCATTACTGGCTTTGTAGCAGGCTGCGTGGTCCACGTGCTTGCCTTTTGATGACAAGGCTTGACAGACATTGTAGGACAGGAACTCTGTTTACCATGGCTCTTGGCTAATATCTGGAAGTTAGAAGTTAAGTTCTCAATTACGTGATTTTATCTGGTATTTATCCAAGGGGAGCCACTTAATATTGCTCTCCTTATCCGAACAAACAGAACTTCTCAGAGGTAAAGCAGAAGTCCTGGCCCAACACTACAAATCAATAAAAATAGCTACAGACTTCATTTATTTCAATAGCTATATACAAGCCTCTATATATGTATTTGATTTCTTTTAAACACTTTACTTAAAAAGTAATTTTTTTCTTAAGAAAATGAATGTTTGCTGTGGGAACTAAAATGCTAGATACAAGTTTATACAGTAAAGTTTTAAAGTCTATCTACTGCTTGATATTACAAAATCAGAAGCTTTATAATAAATAGAACACATTCATCAGATTATGAACTTGAGATTTTTCTAACACTAAATTTGTACACTAAGGAATATTACCACTCTTTCCCCACCATGGTCTAGCATAACACTTGGCATGCAGCAAATCTCAGTCCATATTTGTTGAATGGTAAATAAATGAGTGACTGATAACAATAAGAAATGTCAACAAAGCCTCAATGAGGAGTAAATCAAGGTGACACCAGGAGTGGCTTCCCTGCAGTATTACAGGTGTGGTAGTGTGGGAGGGGCCATTCTCCCATCCCTGTCCTCAGAGCCCAGAGACCCAGGGAGCTGGGCTGTGGGACCACACCCTCTGGGCATCTCTTCATTGCTCCGATGACTGGCCCTGGGCTGATCCGCAGGCTCCCAAGAACGTAGCTTGGCAGGCCACTCAGACAACGTCATCGAGTCTTGCTTTGGCACCTGTTAGATGGGGTTGAGGAAGCTTGAAGGCATTCCTCTGTATGTACCACTCTTTCCCACCTGACTGGGGCATTTAAAGGTGAAGCACTTCCCTAAACCATGAGAGTAAAAGGGCTTAGTTTGCATAGCTTCCTGGTATCATGCAGAAGCAGGGGACACAGAAGGAAGCTGATGGATGTCATATCCCGATTTCTGGAAACAAGGCTCCAGGTGTTCACTTAGTTCGAAGGTTGGACAGTGACAGCAGATTGATCAGATAAAGCTTCTGGCACTCTCTAAAAAAATGTACTAAGAAGAAAACAAAACCCTGAGTTTTTAGGATCTCAAACATAAAAGCAATTGAAAGGAAGAGCAATTGAAAGGAAGGGATTTTGGGGAATGCTGTATTCTACCAACGAACTTTTCTCTATTCTAAATACATGTCTAGAATCATTTGGCATCAGGAGTGGAAATGAGTGTCAAAACCATTTGGAGCAATACAAACAAAGATCATTGTGCTCCAAGGGTTTTCATCTGCTACTTTATTTCTCTAACTAAACATCCCTGCTCTCCAGTCCGACTCCTTGACTGGAGAGAGCTCTTCTATCTTTCTCTTTTAAATACTTCTCCTTTGGAAGACTATTCTTTCAGGGGTCATTTCTATAGTTCGTTAAATACTTCTCCTTTGGGGGATATTTCTCTGCCTGAGATTTTTACTTTAAATTTATCTATTTTTATCCAATGTTCTGTATGTCATTATTTGGAAAACAGCAAAGTCCATGGTCTTAGCAGTGTGATAGGCAGGGCCTGAAGATGCTGTCCCACCCCAGCTCCCTGGATTCCTGGCCCACAGTGTTCACCTTCTTTCAGTCATTAAACCAAACACGACTCTGGGTACTGCTGTGATGGGATTTTGCAGATGTACTTAAGGTCCTAAATCAGTGACCTTAAATCAGTGTACTTAAGGTCCTAAATCATGACCTTAAGGCATGAAGAGTATCTGGGTGGGCCTGACCTAATCACACGAATCCTTTAAAAAAGAAGAATTTTCTCTGGCTGGTCATAGAGGAGGACGTCAGAGAAACACACTCCGGCTGGCCTGGAAGAAGCGGAGAACACATGTGCTCTGAACAGCCTGTGGAATCACGTGGTAAGGAATGTGGGTGGTCTCTAGGAATGAGGGTAGTACCCTGACTGTCAGCAAGGAAGGGAGCCTCCATCCTTCAACCACAAGACAATGAATTCTGCCAACAGCCAGTCCTCCTGGAAGAGGACCCTGAGTGCCAGATGAGAACCGCAGACCCAGCAGCACTCTGATTTCGGCCTGTGAAACCCTGAGCTGAGAGACGAGTCATGCTGTGCTGGAATTCTGACCTACAGAAACTGGGAAAGTAAATGGGTGTTGTTTTAAGCTGCTAAGTGTGTGGTAATTTTTTATGCAATGATAGAAAACAGACACAGGCAGCCAAAACCCCACATATTTAAAGATGAGGCAGAGAGAGGGAATATACTGGAACACTAGCTTGAAAAAAATGAATGAGATATTAGTATTTATTGCTAAGAAATACCTAAATACTACTCCTGCGGCATAAGACTAGTCACCTGGATGATAAAAATGAATCTAGTGGGGCCTGTTCATTCATTCACAGAAAAATATTCATTCGGGTCTTACTACATGTATAGCACTCACGTGGATTAACTTTGCAGGAATAGAGAAAACTTTACATAAACAGGTATCTGCATTTTCTTGGTTCATAAGTGATCCTGAAAGTTTAGAGCGATTAAAGACAAAAGCCTGTGTGCTAACCTTAAATTATATCTGGATGAGGAATACCTTTAAAAAATGCTTCGTTGACTAGAGGAAGGATATTTCAAGAAACTCTAAAAGTTCAGATACAAATTTATACTTTTTCACCTTTCCTTTAAAACAAAATTTTAATTAAATCATCATTGACATGAGTGATAGAGAGAAAATTCACACTGTGGCTCCAAGAACTAGAAGATGGTGCAATGTCAGTTGCGGGCATTGCCTCCTTACTTCTGCTCCAGCGTTAAACAGGAGGAAGTAGATTTTTGATTTATTTCTCTTATTGCTTTTTTGTTGTTCATGAACTTATGGCTGCGTCCCATTGACTTCAAAGTAATTTCAGAAAAAATAACTGCTGACATTAGAGGGTATCTGGATCATTAACTATGTCCATGCTGACTGAGAAAATAATGTTGCAGCAGAAAAGTTATTTAAGATAAAGGCCGAAATGTTACCATTTGCTCACATGCTTTAAATGGTGTATCAATTATTTATTTTTGTGGAAAGTTGCTAGGAAACCTGGAAGCTAAAGAGGAGGCTATTGATTACAAAGGAGAATTAGGGATATATCTGCGTTCTTTATTCTGTACCATTTCTCCTAGAGAATAAAATAGCCAACGTGTTCCCTAATTTGGAGAGAGATTTGCCCCTTTACTCTATCGGAGGACGTGCTGGCCATGGCAGGGAGAGGGAGAGTTTGCCGGCATGGAGATGAATGGTGAGGGAGAGAAGCGGATCTGGAAAACAAATCCTTGGAGTAAAGTTGAAGGAATTTTTTGCTTTAAAAAAAAAAGAAGATGGGCTTCTTGCAACTCTTCTTTGATTGCAGAGGTCAGTAAATGTTTTTTGTGGACACAGGGGCATCACCTTATAATGGATTAATATTCCGTTGTCATATACAGGGTGGGGCAAAAGTAGGTTTACAGTGATTGTATGAAAAATAATACAATAATAAATAATAATACAAGAATAAACTCTGTGTTTCACATACTCACAACTATAAATCTATTTTCACCACCCTGCATATAACAAGAGAGGAAATAAGTTTCTACAACATTCGGATGATAAAATTAAAAATACAGTAATTGAGTACAATTTTTAGAATGCTGGACTATTAATGAACAGACTGGAATTGTTGGGGGACAAGAACATTTTGCTTAATTGGGGTTACAACTTAGTATTCCCTTTACCTATTTTCAGATAGGTTACAAATCATCATCTGTAAAAACTATTCTTAGCTCAGTCTACACAAAAACAGGTGCTGGGCCCATTTAGTCCGTGGGCCACAGTGTTCTGGCCTCAGACAGAAAGCCTTTTTAGAACACTGGGAATCAGTGACTCTCAGCATCCATGAGGATCTGCATTAGAGGAAATGAACATGGATGTCAGGGATAGGGGCCCATGCTCTAGGTGGGAAACCATAGAGCAAGCAAGGGCTGTGGGCCAGGAAATACGGGGAATTAACTAACACTTCTGATCTTTAAATTTAGATAAGAAAGAAATCTCCTAAAAATCTATACTCTCCATGCTATATCCAGACAACACTTTTTCAAGATGATGACTTTACAAGTGCCAGTTTTTATATTCTTTCCTCCATTACATAGTTTTTAAGTTTAGTTCTGGTAATACACAAAATAAATTTTACCTGTTAATAATGTCTGAGCCTAAAAATAAACAACCCATTTTCAGTTAAGATCTATCAATTTCTATGAAGTAAACTCTACATAAGGGTTTCCAATAAAGCAATGCAGTTACAAATACACGATATGGATTCTTTCTTATTTCTTTAACTGCAGAGTAAAACTGCATTATAAGGCACCATGATTTATTTTGGGCTAGATTTTATTGCAGACAAAAGTTATCTTCTTGTAATACAGGGGTATTTAATATTGGCAAATATTATGTCACATGAACACCAGCACTCCTGGTTCCCTTCCTAAAAGAAAGGCTCTAACTTCAATTAAAATAAGCCAGGCTCAACTGTGTTAGCATTCAGCAAGTATCTCAGCATCACAACTGTTATATTTATTGTCAGGAAGGAAAACTCAGCAAACACAAATAGTCCTTGCATTTCACACTTCTGATCAATGTAAAAACAATTTGGAAAAGAAGCTTAATTTTAGCAGAGCATTCAAGGATATACTTACATTTCTTTTGGAGCCTTAGTGTTGTCTAGTTTATATAGAATATAGTATCTTTTCTCATCCTAAAATGTGCAAAATTTACACAATACATTGTAATGCAAATAATACATCTCTGCTTACTGTCTACTGATTCTTTAAGCCTCAGCCCAGTTACCTCCCTGGGTAGGAAAGCCCTCTCAGAGGCCCCCACACCCAGGTCAGGGTGCTGCCCCCTTGGTGCTCCCACAATGCCGTGTTCCCACAATGCCATGTACACATTCTTGTCATTACACTCCCACATTGTTTTATAAGTCTGTTTAAAAGTTCATCTACCCACATAGATGCCGGGCAACTTCACGGTAGGGATTGCATGTAATTTACCATCGCTCTGTCCCTGGTACCTAGGACAGTGCCAAACACAGAGTAGGTTTTCATTGTAAGTTTATTAAATTCAGAGGTAAATGAATGGATACATTGAGGGCTGCTGGACAGGTGTAAAGTTTCTCTTCTTAATCAGGGATGGGCTATCACTATTCAAGATAGTGTTTTCCCTACTGTTTTCCAAGAAGGCCAGTGTGACTATGCCACGATTCCGGATGTAGGGTAAGGATGAGGGCCAGAAAAGAATTGGAAGAGGAAAAAGATGTCCAAGAAGAAGAAAGGGCCTTTATCAGAGAGCAGGAGGAATGGAATATGGCCTGTGGGTTGCTGAACCCAGTGGGGGCCGACAGAGTGTGCCTTCTGTAGTGCTGGTGCGGGGCTGACCAATCAGGAGGAGTCTTTTTTCTTCCCTCCCCTTCCCTCCCCTTCCCTTCCATCTATCTATCATCCCTCTCTCTCTCTCTCTCCATCCTTACCATTTTGTAATGCCATTTTGAAATCTCAAAACTCCCTATTTCTACTGAAAGTAGCCTAAGGAAGGCTCTGCCTGGCAATGCTTTGAGGAGACGGGACTCTTACCCCTGCTCCTTCTCTTCTCACCTCTATTTTGAGGGCCATTGCAATGAGTTAAAAAAAGGGAGGATCCCATCACTTTTTCATTGCTGAAAACATGGAGATTCTTCTTTTTGTCTGAATATGGGTGATGAGGTTGAGAGGGAGGGAGAGCTTTGCTTCCATGGGAGCATTTTCCTTGTGCTTTAACACCAGGCTCGCAAATACCCAGGACTGCAAGTACAACCACAGATTCCTTCCTGCATCCAGAGTGAGTTTCTCACTGCTTCTGGTGGGGGAGGGGGCACTGGTTTCACTTTCTGTGAGGAGTCAAAACATGTCTTTGATGTTGGACCAACCTATGTTTTTTCTCCATTCTTCTCCTGCCCTGGAATTTAGCCCCATCCTTCTGGGGCAGGAGCACAGCCGCAGATGAGCAACGTGAGGAGCAGGTGCACACTGCCCACACCCAGAGTCACGATCAGCTACGTGCCTAGAAGCATGGGGCTGGGGTGGCCTGCCCGTGCGTGCTCCAAGAAACATCTGCTGGAGACTCTGGGCAGGCAGAGACGTGGACCCAGCTGGTTTCCACGTTCACCCAGTGGCTAGTCCTCATGGGAGTTAATCAAGAGCTATGTGCATGTATTCAGAAAAACATTATGGCTTTCGTTTTTTAAATGCATGCAATACTAATTAGAAAATGAGAAGAGTTTTTATTTTTTATAGCAATCTGTTTTTAAAACAAAGTAACAGTTTTTTCCCAGGAGGTAATGAATGTGGTAAGATGGCGGAAGCGCTGACCCAGCAGGGAGTGTGAATCTGCTCCCAGTGATCAGTGATCTCACTTGTTGCTTATGTTTTAAAATTCGGGAAAAAGCTGAACCAAGTTCCTTTGTTTCTTTAAGTATTTTTGTTTCTTGCTATTGTCTGATGCAGGCAAATATAGCTACTATTTTGATACCAAGGATTAATTTTCTAGTTTCAGAAAAAAACTTGGTTGTTTTCTAGGAGCTTATACACATTTTTCTGTACTCATAAAGGAAACACAAATATAAGGAGGACTCAAAGTTTGATATTTTATAAAGTTCTCGGAGACCATTTTGATGGCACGGCATTTACAGCACCCAGGCTGGAGAAAAGAAGGAAAACATCCATCCAGCTTTAAACCATTCCAACGGCAGGCTGGAATACTTTAACAGTCTAGAGTAATTAAGCCTTCACACTTACTTAGGAATAGTCTTGTTACCATTTGTATATCATAATACACTTTTCCATGTTGTATAAACATATTTTTGTCAATTCTTTCAAGAAAACCTAGTTTTAATAAACAAAGTAACAAATGTAAACTTACGGGATACATGAGGGTAATTAGTCCAAACAACTGGCTTACTTACGATTGCACTTCTTCTGAACAAACCGAAGCTTGCATGCTGTTCTGTAGGTGGAGAGTCGGATACGATCCAGATCTTGAGCCCCTGGGGGGGGAATGTATACATATGGTATTGGTATGCCATGTGTGTAGACAGGAATTGACAACATTTATAAATGAAACAACTATAAAAACAAACCATACACTTAATTTTGTTTTTATTAGAATATAAATATAACTTTAAGACTTGAAAGGGTCTGTCCCGTACCCCACAGGTTCTGGGGGAGAGAGCATGTGCAATCAGCCCTGAAGATCAGAGTGCAAACCATGTTCATAGCTAAGAAACACAGCATCAGGCCCAAGGTGTCTGCCACTTCAGAGGACAATCTGCTCAAGCTGTGACTTGTAACATCATCAAATAATCATCCTAATTGCACTCACTGGTCATTAGAATGAGGCTGTGAGGTGAGCACATGATGGATATTGGGCATTTTTCCTGCCTTCCCGGGGGCCAGTTGCTTTTAGAAGTCCTAGTTTTCTCATCTGGAAGATAGGAATGATGATACTGCCACTACTTACATCACAGGGGTGGAAGGATAAATGAATGACTATACCCAAAGCACCGAGCACCCTGCCTGGCACACAGTAAGTGCAATGTGGGTATTCATTATTATTACTAGTATCTCACCTGCGATCTTTCCCATTAACCTCAGAGAAGGCTCCTTTACAGAAACAACCACTACTCTTACACTGTGGCTTCCATCTCCTTCTTAACGAAGAGGAACATGCTCCCCATATTTTTGAGCTACTGCCCCTACTCCACTCAGGAATCCAGCACAGCTTACAATGCTCACAGCACTGAGTCTGAAAGGTCTGCTCAGAATACAAGCTACTCTGCAGGCTTTTTCCATCTTAACTACCCAACAATAGTTACCACTACTCTTCTGCAGAACCTCTTCCCTGCAGGTGGGCTGCTTATTACAGAACCCGAGTTTCCTCTGAACGGGCTAATTTTTAGGCTGTGTCTAGCACACATCAGACTTTCAACAAATATCAGTTCTCTGCTTCTAAATTTTTGTCTCTCATGAAGCCCATGTTTATGGTTCATAACAGATATAAAGGCACTTAGCTGTATTTTGACATGCATTTTTTTAACTTTTTAAATTGCTGTTCAAGTAGTTTTCTGACTTTTTCCAACACCCCAGCCCTCCCCATATTTTGACATGTATTGAACTTTCTCTTAACCAGTAAAAGTGCTACATAAATGCTTAGAATATAATAGTTAAGGTAGCAAGTAAATGAACTGGCCTGTAAGTATGTATATTAGGAGGCCAATCAAGGGCTCTTCTAATGAAACTCAGGATAAATTAACAAGTGTCCCTCACTGAGAGCGTTTAGCATTCCCTCGAGTCAAACTGATTTCTTTGGATTCGTTTCAAAATACTATCAATACTCCTCCACTACTTAACACTAATTCTTGTAAAAGTTCATTACTTGGCAAACAGGTTCAACGACACTGAGTACTTGAAGGGTCAACGAGGCAAGGACTTCCTTTACCCAACAGAAGCATTCTCTTAAATGTGCTCTCAAGAGGCTGACCTTTTAGCCAATGGCCATGTAGGTTATTTGCAATGATAGGGATGATTATAACACAGTGAAAAATAAATGAACTTGTGTAAACTTTGACAAGTTTTTATCTGGTGTCCAATTTCCTCATGTGTAAAACAGGGATAATATTAATTTTATCTGCTCGTGACCTCAGTAGCTGGTACACAGTGAGCACTTAACAGCAAGCAGATGGGCCTCCTTAAATGCCTTTCTGTGCCATCTCTGAGCAAGAAACAAGTGATAGAAATTTCTTTTTTACATTTGAGTTTTAACTTGTCCCTCTGTTATTTCGATCCATTTGACCTAGTTTCCCTTCTGGATCCACATCATCTTTTCTCCCTGGCACTTGATATTTTATTTCCCAAACATTGGAAAGCTGCTATCATCACTGTTAGCATCTTTGTTACCATCTGAAGACCACGTACAGAAGTCCCTGTTATTGTGAGTGTAGAGTTTAGCTGGGAGGTAGCTTCTCCTTGAGGTTTTAGGTCAACGAGGTTCAACTGCACGGCCATTTCAAGAACGAGGTCTACCACTGAGCATGGCACACAATAAGGCTTTAATACACGGACATGACTATTATCATTTACATTATTATCAGGCAAGGATTTGAGACCCTAACCATTCTAGTCATCCTGTTCCATGATTGGCTAATATCTCCTTGAAATGAGATACACAAAATTAACCCCATTGCCACAGACAATGCCCCACCTGTACAGAACATACAGAAGGCAACTACTTCCACTTTGATAAGGACACTTGCTAATGCAATTCCACTCTTTGGACTCTTATTAAGCTTGTAGTTCACTAAGGAGCTGATTTTAAAAAATCATATGTACTTTGTTAAGTCAGACTTTTTTCTATTTTCTATTTTAATGTTTATTTGGGGGTTAAAGGTAGGATTTCATACTTACTTGGTTAGTTTCTTTTAATTTTTAGCTCATGCTTCTAACCATTCTGATTATTTTTTAAATTTTGATTTTGTCACTGGCATTTCAAGGGGGCTTCCCAGGTTCAGGTCCTCTGCAAATCAGAGAGGCTTATGTGGAAGATGAACATACCAGGGTACTGGTAACCAGACAGAGCAACTGGCAGAAATACCTGAATGTTACATCTGCCTTTTCCTCTGGATGAGGGTGTCATTTTATTAATGCTGAGTTGGTTCAACAATCAGGAGTGTCTCAATATTTGTAAATAATCCTTTAGAAGAAGGTATTAGACACATAGATTATTTGTGTAAGATTTTCTAGAATAATGATTGAAGCCTAGGTATAAAAGGACTATGATACAGCACACAATTAAATGTCTGAGTTCCACCAAGATCTGAGCCTCTGAGAACAGAAACCCTGGCTCCTCTGCCCCTCCTGCTCACAGAGGTCCTGGCAGTGGTTTGGCAAACTACCAGGAGCAGTGAAAAGGGAAGTCACAATGTGCACTTAATGGACCCTCTGTTTTATTTAAGAATCAGGAAGAGGTCTGGAGGTCTTTCAGTGTTTCCTATTTGTGTAAGTTCTTCCTGATTGAGGATGTAAGCCCTCAATATTAAAAGGGATGTGGTGGTCAATGAAATTTAGCTTTTCAAATATAGCAGTGCACTGTCTTGCACAGACAACATGAGTGGCAACCACCAGATCCATAATGGGTTCTGGGACCAAAAACACAAAATAAAAAACTGACCTGCAACATGGTGTGTAGGCACCTGCTCTGTTTATTCACCTGTTTAAAATAAATTTCTTTGTTTCTGCCCCAATAAACCATGAACTTGACTCAGTTATACATGTGTGGTTTCTTCCGGAAGGTCTATAAATTGATAGTATACCTGGGAGGCATTGCATGTCTTCTGTGTCCAAGTTAATGCTTACAAGCAAGGACCTGAACAGGGCTGGAACCAGAGTCTCCCAGTACACAGCTAGAGGCTGACCTCTGAGCTGTTGCCCGTTACTTACCCTGTGGATGTGGCCACAGCACTGCCTATCAGTCCACCTAATTGTACGGTCATCCAGCCCATGTCTCTCCAACACATGCACAATCTAAGAGACTTTGTTAGCATATTGCTGAGGTTAAGGTTGATTTTTATCTTATAATATTTTCCTGAGCTAACATTCTAGTAGCCTTATTAAGAAGGGAAATTAGCTGTCTTGATTCCTCTATAAAAAGATGGAATTTGCATAAATGAATAAGGAAGTGAAGACAGTAGAGCACTCCTTATTCTTAGAACGGTGAAATGTCTAGGGTTACCTGTATCTCTGTTCGTAATCGGGAAAAAAAATCCATTTTATCAGGAAATCTGCTTGGAATTCATCCCCTAGACTCCCAAGAATCTATATTCTCCTCTTTAGGTAAAAATGAGTACAGCCTTTCCCTTTTATTTTTTTGCAACGTTCTCTTCATTATTTCTCAAAATCATGGATAGTTTTTTCCCCATTATTATCATAATACTGGTATATAATTCTTGAAAACATGAAGGTTCAACCCATTGAAATAATACCTGAGATTTGCTTCATCATCAAACAGTAAAGGCTGAGGGTAAATAATTAAATGTATGGATGAATACTATTTTGCATATTTTTGTTTATATTTGAAAGTTGTCATACTAAAAATTTAAAGCTAATTCATTTAAGGCAACCTGACGCTCTTGCACTGCTGCCTCACACCTCTCGCGTCCGTGTCGGACTTGGAAGGAGGTGGCGCAGACGAAAGCAGAGACACAGCTAGGACAGCGACTCTCAGCATTCTTCATCTCACGGCACGCAGACTAATTACTAACATTCTGTGGCACACCACAAAATATATTTTTTGCCGATCTGACAAAAAACAGGTGTAATTTTGATTCATTCACACTGGGTGGTTGCTGTTGTGCTGGCTGTTGTGATTTTTTAACTTGACACCCTGAGAAAAAAGAGGTCAGTGCCCCAGATTAAACAGGTATTGCACTTAAAAAAAATTGAATTTATTGAAGTTGCATTTAGCTCTTCTTTTCAAGATGGTTTCTCTTCCCTTTCTACTGCTGTCCCTTTTCCGCATCTGTTCTCAACCCCTTTCTCCCCTCCCTACATTCTTTCCTTTCTTCCATTCATTTATCTACCCCTCTACCTAACCACCCATCCAGTCCTACCTAAGTTTTTGCTTTATCTTCATTACACTCTGAGCGGTTAACACAAATCATGTATGCTTTGCTTTCTATGTTTTGATAGTTCATTTAAAACCTTTTATATAGTCATTCAGATTCTTGAATATCTCATTCATTTTAAAAGTCATTCAATAAATATTTACATAATAAAGATGAAGCTCATGAGCCCTGTGTCTGAACCCTTTCATACCTGATGATTGACTGAATGTGTGTGTGTAGGTGAGCGAGAGGGGAGGGAGAGGTTTAAAGTTCGGCATCAAAGATAATGCTCAAATTTCTACCTTAGACGACTCAGTGGGATGGGGTGTGGCCCTCAGTGAGTTAAGGTGCAAACAGGGAGGAACAAGAGTGAGGATGAGTGAAGGCAAAGAGTTTAATTTTGTGCTTAAACAGTCTGAGTTGCCTGTGGGAGGTCCAAGCGAAGCTATCCAGTGGCAATGGGATATGTGCATATGGAAGTCCTGACCATGGAATAAATTTCAGGAATTATTAACAAACGTATAAAATGTAGCAGTGTGTCTTCAGTGGGTCAAGGCTGGAAATATTTTTCTGAGAGGAGACTGTGTGCACAGGTAAATAATTATGCACAGGTATGCCACAAGCTAGGTGTCTGAATGAGCCACACAGTGGGACAGCAGCTTCCTTTCCAATTCTCAACAGTGCCTGGCTGTTTGGTCAGTGTTTCAAGACTACATGGCGTTGCAAATATGGGTAAGCAAGACCCTTGGCAGGGACACTGGCTTTTTTGTGATGAGTTAGTTAGTTACTGGTGAGCCCACATAAGCTGCTCCATCGGTATAAGCCTTGACAGTGAGGAAGAGAAGCAGGAAGGGACATGGATTGAGTTTATATGCTGACTTTCTGGATAAACTGGTTCATGAGAATATCAGAGGCAGTTTTAAAGGAACTCTTGGACACTTGAGAGCCATAGCGAGGGATGGGGAAGCCTCGAGATAAAGTCGAATCGTATATCAAAATAATTGGTCAAGAACACACCTTTGGTAAAATCTGACTTCAGGGGGTTTGGGGATGTTAAGAACCAAAACACAAATACAGAAACAAAAACAAAAACAAACAAACAAAAATCAACAAAGTAGAGTGGTCAGAAAAAGCAAAGGACCAGACTAGGCGGGTGGTGACGGAAGAAAGAATTTGCAGGACAGTGACCCACGGCGTTACCAACTTACAGAAGCTGAAAAGCACGAGATGAAGAAGTAAGTAAAAATAGCCACTGCATCCACTGTGGCCTGTGGTCGTGGGGCCATTCAAGTACTGTTTCTAAACCTTTGAAGTCAGTTTTCCTAAAACCCGTAGCTTGCATTGCAACACCACGCGCTGGGTTCTGCTCCTACTGTTTGCCAGCTGCCTGCAGTAAAGGTTCTGAGGAAAGCCCGCCTTCAAACGACCCAGCAGCGCTTGTGAGTACCTACGTCTCCTTCCTCTGATTTCTGGTCCCTCCTTCACCGAGAGGCCACTCTGCTTTCTCCCCAAGGCCATTCTCCGCCTGTCAGACAGCCTTCCAAACTAGGAAAGAGTGTTTTCCAACCATTTTCCTCTCGTTAAAACCTGCCTGTCCTGTGCCCTGGAGGCTTTTAAACCAACACTGATTCAGCACCTGAGGTCAATGGATTTGAAGGTGAGGTCTAGGTTCCGTCCCTAACGAGGAGCTCATGACAGTGAGTGACAGGGATATGTTCACAGGTTTGTACGTGTTGAGAGCAGGAAAACAGAGAAGGTGAGTTTAATTCCAAGAACAAACTGTTTACTCTGCTAAAATCCAGTGTGGTAAACTTGTTTGAGCTGATAAATTTGTTCAATGCCTGGGAAGGCCAAGGTGAGGATGACGTTTACATTTAAGCAGTCTTTTCAGCTTTAATCTAAGAACTAGATAAACTGATAATTTAGGACATTATAGGGAAGGAACTTTTTGGTTAAGGGCAACTTGCCCAGAATTTGTTTAATCGAAGTGGGTAGCCATGGAGTTGCCATTGTTGTTGTTCTGTATGTAAGGCTAGTCTTCTGCGTATTTGTGAGTCTGTGTTACTCTTAATTTTATTTCTGTGCTGTTTCTACTTTCCGCTTTGTGATTATAAGCTCACTGTAAATGTTTAATGCATGTGTGCTGTGACCACCTGAATTTGCCAAAATATCTCATCAGTTGTTCTTCTTATTAATTGTTATTTTCTGTTCTTGGCCTTTATAAAGCTAATATGCCTTAATGTTCCCCTCAGCTTGACTAAACTTGAGTCAGGCTTCTTTCTAACTCAGGGCCTCTGAACTCCATTTTCTTAGAGTGTTTACTTTAGAAAACCTTCTATTATAAATTCTTTTTCTGCCCCACTGAGATATAAATCTCCCAGCTTTTGGCCAGTTTTACAGCCCAGGAATACCCTTTTCAAGAATGTGGGAGCCACCCCTTTGAAATGTAATAACTGAAGGAGCTCTCCCAACCTCTGTGGGAGGGTAGAAGCCTAACTGTCTAACTGTGACAAGTAGCAAACACAATTGACCGACTGTCCTACTAATATCCTCCGATACCTCCACGTCGGCTCACCCCAGTCCTCACACCCCCCTGCCTTTCGTTCCTGTGGATCTGCGTCCCGTTTCTCTCCCTTGTTGCAATAGTCTTGAATAAAGCCTTCCTTGCCTTCTTAACTCCTTCATATGCAATTTTTCTTTGACATTTGTAATTTCCGAAACAAAGAATCTTTTTGGCATTTTCTTTTGCTGTTTTTGAAAAAAATATTTCTAGAGAACACTTAGTTGACCAGACTTAGAAGTTCCTCCTTTTTAAGCTCCTTCTCTAGACATCAGAATTCTTGGCCCAGTCTCTCTGTCAGTCCTCTCTGAAAATGGTTTCCTTGTCTTTCTCGGGTGATCTGCTGGTAGAGCTGAGGTAACCCATATATTTTTCAACTATTTAACACATTCTCAGCGAGATTACCTTATTCTTTCGTGTGACAGTCTATCTATCAAAATCAATTTCTCCTCTTGAAACCAGCCAATTGTTTTATCTGGCAGAACCCTACTTACTGCGGACATGTTTTACTTGGTGTTGGTTTAAACACAATGCTCACTAACGGATTGTCAAGATCAGATGTGTTTACCTATTTTTGGCCAAAATCGCAGTCTATTACTCAAGGAAGAAAGACACATATTTGTGTGCTTTTAAGTATTCATTAATCAGGAGAACTCATAACATGATTTAATAAAGTACAAAACAACCTGAAGAAGTTTCTATAAAAAATAAAGTGACAGTTTGGAAAAGAATCACACAATTTTCCTAAGTCTCTCTAAACTGAAAAATTTAGAGCTCTCTCTTTCTGTGGCTTTAAAACTTATGTTGATCTTTCTGTGACTTGACAACATTAATTCAAAAAACATGTGTGACATACGTATTTGTCTGTGCTAGGCACTGTGCCACAGATAATGTCCTTGAACTCAGATAAGTACTTAAAGATTATTAAATAATCACAGTTTTATAATTAAGTGTGTTAGCTGATATAGTCTTTAATGATAAATTCAAACATTTCCCCTAAGACTACTGTCTTTTATGTTAAATATTTTTTTTCTTTTTTCTTTTTTTTTGTCAAAATACTGGTCCATGATGTACGTGGCTCTTGCCTTTCCAGTCTAAGAACTTATGACACAGAAGGAAATCTGTGCTGCTTTATATTTTGTTTACATGGGCAGGTAGTAACGAGGTTCCTTGCTCTGTTAGATTTGCATCAACAAGGTTATAATTCCAGGTGTCTGGCCACGACAGAATGAAGACACAGTACCACATATGGCCTAGGAAATTGGAAGGCTATGGCTGAAACTGTCACAGGCACTTCAGACTTTTTCTTTCTTTCTTTCTCCTTTCTTTCTTTCTTTCTTTCTTTCTTTCTTTCTTTCTTTCTTTCTTTCTTTCTTTCTTTCTTTCTTTCTTTCTTTCTTTCTTTC
>PVIA01012431.1:0-37862 GCA_004024845.1 Tonatia bakeri
TTCCTTCCTTCCTTCCTTCCTTCCTTCCTTCCTTCCTTCCTTCCTTTTTCTCACCTGGGTTGTCTTTGAGTGTTCAGTGTCCATCCACCTGGGCCTGGACATGCATCATTGTGAAAATACATAGTACGGTAGAGCAGTGCTGCTCTTCTTACTTACTGCATGAGATTAAAGTAGGATTTGGGCAGCTGGAAATCTCAGCTGGCCCACTCTTCATGAGGCAAAACTGCATGCCTAGGTATTTCTTCACATCTACTGCTAAGTCATATTTCTGCCACTCAGTCCTGAAAATGACTTGAATATTACTTTTTTGGCCTAAGTATAGGCCTTATTACATTTTTTTTACATCAGCTTGTCATCACAGTGCTCACCATATTGTTGAGATACAGGGTCAGGTAAAAGAAGGGCACGTACACACAGTCTTTTATTCACCTTTATTCTGTTTTTTAGTAAAAGCCATCACATAGAAAACCCCATGTGAAATTGTGACTATAGAAACAAAGCCAACTGACATAGGAGAAGCACAGTGGTCCTCACACACCTGGCTGGCCCTATGATCTGTTTGATGAGACAGTGGACTTGAAGGGAGGGGAGCAGTATTTGCCTACCCAGACCCTGCCCATGTGTACTAAGGAAAATCATAATTCTAATGTGCTTTTAATGTGCTTTCTGTAAATTTATTAGAATTAGATATCTTGCTTCTTGCTTATTTACTTTGCATACTAATGTCTGTATATCAACAGTGGAAAATTTTCATCTGCTCCAAAACAGCCTAGTTGCCTGAAAATAATTTTCAGAAATTTTAGAAATGTTAGTAACAGCTTTTTGGTGAATAGTGAAAACCACATCTAACGTTTGGATCAAGTTGTACATTTTCTTAAAAAAAAAATCATCAGCCAAGTATATGTTTATTGATTTTAGAGAGAGAATAAGGGTGGGGGTGGGAAGAGAGAGAGAAAGAAACACTGCTGTGAGGGAGAAACATCAACTGTTTGCCTCCTGTATGTACCCAGACAGGGGATCAAACCTGCAGTGTAAGTGTGTGCCCTGACTGGAGATCAAATCCACAACCTTTATTTTGGTACATAGGATGATGCTTCAGCCAAGTCCCTCAGCCAGGGCCAAGTTGTACATTTTCAAAGGACTGCTGCCTTTTTGCATGCTTCACTGGCTGTTTTCTCACTCTGTTCCTTGTATGTGCAGTGTATTATTTTGTTTTTGGTTATTGACCAACTGCTTTATAGATTCCATCTATAGTAAATTTAGGGGAGAAAAATGCTTTGTCATTCTAGTTGGTAATGAGATTGTCCCCATTCTTTCCCTAGTTAAACAACAAAAACAACAACAAAATCTTTGTGAAAGAGGTTTGAGAATTTTAAGCTATACATTTTGATACCATTGTGTTTCATTTGATTGTTTCTGAACTGTCACAGTATAAGGTTTACTATGCTGAAGAATTAATCTGCATATGTATGTCCCTGTGTGTGCTATGTCTTAAGGGGGCTCAAAGTTAGGCTTAGAGGGATGTACTGATTTTTAAAGGGGGAAGTTCTAGAGTCTTGATATTGTTAAAGATACCACAGCCATTTGACTAGAAGGCCATGTCTCCAAGTTTTGGCAAAACACTCTGCGATCAGGTAGAGGATCTTTGGAGAACAGACAAAAACTTGTCTTGGCCTGTGAGTCAGTAATGCAGTCCTCCTACATCCCCAAGTTAGCAACCCCAGGATTGGCTCCACAACTGATGTCGCAGGGCAGCTCCTCAGACAGGTAATGGAATTGGCAGAAATCTCAAACCAGTGGGCTTGGTCCTGACCTGTGCATGTGTGCCTGCTTTTAGTGGTCCAGTCTTATCTCCCTGCTGTCCTCTGAGCCTCCCTTGTTCCCTGCGCTTACTGTGCATTCCCTGTCACATTTTTGTTTATTTTTTTTCAAAGAACTAGTCATTCTATGAAGTTATTTTCTTTTGTTTGTATGTTTACTTCCTGTCTCTTCACCAGGGTTTAAGAATCAAGAGCTTCTCTGGCCTCCTTCACCCCGTGCCTCTGCTTGGAACAGAAGCCAGCACAGTATGGGACTCAATAAGTACATACAGAATGAATGAGTAGGTCTGAAAATGACCTTAAGCTACTCCTGGAGAGATTTAGGAGCATTTTCACCCTGTTAGAGAATAGAGTTTTACAGATTATCTTCAGTTTGTGGTGGGTTCTATTTAATTTATGGAGTAGATGTTTGCGCCATATATTTTGGAAGCTATCCCTATAGTTACTGAAGTCACTCTACTGTGCTCCTACCTACAGTCTGTCATTACCATCTTTGACTGGTTTCCTTAGAAATGTCACTGTAGGCTTCATGAAGGTCATGTGGAGCCAAGAGCATTATGTAAGTGTGGAGTGAATCTTCAGGAGTCCTCACAGTGTTGTAACATTTGGTCAGACAATTGTTTTAGTCTAGAATGTGAGGCAGAATAAGTATTTTGGAGGCAGGGGTTGGGAAACTTTAGCTGTATCTGTTTTATTTCCTTAAAACTATCTGAAACAAATATGAGAACATGTTGACATTGCTTAAATCTGGGTTGTATGTAACACTAATAACTATCATATCATCTTTATTACTTTTCTGTACATTTGGCATATTTCATAATGAGAAATTTTAAGAAAGAAACAAAAATAAGATGGGAAGTTGCATGTGCTAACTACCTATTTAGTTTAGCCCTAGAAATCTGAGGAAACCACACAGGTAATAAATTACTAGGAGATCACCTAGTAATAATTAATAATAAATAAATATTTAAAAATAAATTAAAAGGGACATGTGTGTTTAGCCATGCAAACACATTATCTGCTTTCAGAAACCTGGCCTTTGGTGGAACAGGGCCCAGAGGAAATTCATTCTATGTGGGGTCTGTACTTTTCACTCACCTGTTGCTACCAGTAGAATTCCTGAGTAATTGGAATCAGGAATTTTTTTTTTCTTGGAGTACTTACTGATCGAAGGTGTTTCCATCCAAATGAGAGTAGGGTGCTGCTCACTGGGGGTTGTAGGCATGAGAAAAGGATGAGCAGCACTGTGGATCCAGGAGACAGAAGGTTCCTCCAAGGGTTAAAACAAACAAATAAACAAAACGTTTTGAATTGGCTCATTGTTTATAAGAATAGTTCCTTAATGGAAAAAAAGGCAAGAGGTTTGTAGCATGCTCTCTGCTTTCCTGTGCTGGCTTCACTGATTCTTTGACTTATCAGGTCTTTCTCTGATCTGTGACCCTTCTTTAACTATTTCTCTAGAGTATCCATTTACTTTATTTAGAAACATAATATTTAAAAAGACTGGAACCTAGTCAAAAAATCTTCACCTTTTTGATGTGGTTGTTTTCCCATCTTTTGAAACCTTAAACTTGCTTAGAGCCACAGAGCTGACTTGCATTCTTTGAATCAACAAGTCTTTCAGGGCCCTAGCTCTTGCTCCCCATGGGTGGTCCTCACAGGGCTGAGGTGGGAGGGACTGGGGAGGAGAGGTCACAACTAGAGAACACAGTGCCAGAGAATTTGGTGCTGTATGGTAGAGAAGGTACAGCAAAAGGAGCTCTCTGAAGGTGATGCTTGGATTGTGGAGGGTAAGCCTGTTGGAGGGGTGGCCCTGGAGTGGGACTGTGAGCGTGGCCTGGTATAGTTACCAGTAGAGATGGCAGGGAATAATGGAGGTGCCTTGGTGTCCTCTTGAATTTTAATACAACTTCAGAATTATTCCTGAGGCTTGCTTTTCCAGGTTAAACATTCTGAATGTATGATATACAATTTTTTAAAGATGTTTTCTTTTTTTAAAGGTAATTTTTAAATTAGGTTTTTTTACATTTGTTATTCCCCTCTTTTCCTTACGCTTTTTAAGCTTTTAATGGTAAAGAATATAACTATAAAGTTTGAAGACCAAAAGTAAATATTAAACAATTTCATCATTTTCACACGTTAGCTGTTTAAAATTTTAGCTTATTTTCTTTTGGATGTTTACCTATTTGTTCTAAGTTTTGTGGGTACTTTATCTTAGAATTTAGGGGCTACCAAAGGTATACACAGAACTTTTATTAGGAAATTGCTTGTAGGAATGTGGAACTTCACTGACCAAAGCTGGTAGATGACAATACTAATATCTTAAAGGGCAGTTTAATCCCTGTATTAACATTTCTTGGCTGGATATTCACTTCTTTTTCTTCTGGAGGAACTTTAGTATCTTGTTGTTAAACTTGGCTTCCTCCAAGGAAAGCACAACATTCACAAAAGTAATAATATCTGTCTAGGTTGTGATTAGAATTACATTAAATCTATTTGTTATTTTGGGGGCTAATTAACATTTTTATAAAGTACAATTTGCCTATTGTAAAATACAGTATAAGTAGTCAGATGAGGTCTTTTTTGTGATGTCAGAAAATTTTTTACTTTTCCTGTCTTCATATGGGTTACATATATTTCTTGCTATGTTTATTTTTAGCATGTTTTCTTGAGTTGGGAGTGTGCCCTTTCAGTTTAATTGGGAGGCAGAGATGGAACTGAAGTGTACATGAGGACTTTGCATTCAGCTGTCCTGATTCTCATACTGGCTTTGTCATTTGCTACCAGGGTGACTTTGCATAAGATATGTAGGATTCTGAGTATCTTCTTTCTCACCTATAAAATGAGGATAAGGAGGATAATAAGGTTATCTACTTTTTAGGGTTATTGGGAAAATTAAAATGAGCTAATATTATTGCTGGCGGAAATGGGTTCCTTTCATGGAGCCGTTAGATAAACATTTCTGGGGACCCAAGCATGGGAGGATAAGTTGTAGTGGC
The DNA here is from genome assembly GCA_004024845.1 of Tonatia bakeri. Lineage (NCBI taxonomy): Eukaryota > Metazoa > Chordata > Mammalia > Chiroptera > Phyllostomidae > Tonatia > Tonatia bakeri. The sequence continues at coordinate 4,820 of PVIA01012431.1, forward strand.
AAGGTTTATTGGAATAGAAATGGAAAGCTGCCCCCAGGTTCCCAGTATCTCATCTCTATCCATCCTACTGGAAAAAGTCTAGTCTTGTTTTCATCAGGCCCAGAAACAGGGCCAGTGTCTAGAAACTCTGTGCCATGTTAAAGCTTGGTCCAGTTCAGTCTCTGTCCTTGTCTGTCTAGCTAGTCTCTTTTCCCAGGTGCACTCTGGCTGGCACTGTGTTGCCATATTCGGGCTCCTGCCTGGAGCCCGTGCTTTCAGCCTGCACTTGGAACCCGCAGCTTCTAGCGTCATGTGGCTGCTATACAGAGTGAATGGGAGAATGAATAAATTAATGTGGTGAGCCTCTATTACTGAGAGTGAGTGAGTGAGCTTTATTAAGCTTGGATTGTATTCACAATCCTTCACAGGCTGGTGCTGGGCCCTCCCCCTAACCAATTCATTTCATAGATCTTTCAGCATTCTGTGTCTCTTATCCAATGTGTTATTTTTCCTAGGCTAGACAGACAGACCTCTCTGGTCACCATGTTGGCCTTGAATGTCCATGCCTCAAAGTAGAAGAACCTCCTCCTACACCATCTTGGTTTCTATTGCACACATGTCCAGCAGAGAATTTTCCTTTTGTTTTTTATTCTGCTCCCACTCCTGTTAGTCTGAGCAAGTTGACTGGTTGTACCTTGGGGAGACCCAGAAAGCCAGTTTTTCCTCCCTACATGGAGGATGGAAGGGTGTTCATCCTCTTGGTGGGGCAATGCTGCGATCCCCTGGGGTTTCTGAAAGTATAACTTCCAGGCTTAATCAGGCTTATTGTTGGATTCAGCTTCCTACTTGATTAGGCTTCTTAATGTCTGGTGCCTTTTGCTCCCTTCTCATTTATTACTATCTAGCTACTTGCACTAACTCGTTAAGGGCTTAATGCCATTTCTGGAAGTTAATGCATGTTTAAAAATAATACCTGTTTTTGTTAACTAGTAATTTCTGGTAGAGAGAAAAGCTATTGATCTCTAGATATTTACTTTCAATTTTATGACTATATTAAATATCTTATTTGTTCTAGTAATTTTCCTGTCACATCTTGGCTTTCTAGGGTTGACTATGATACTATGTGCCAATAATATATTCTTTTTCCTTCCAATTGCTGTACACTTGATTTGTTTTATATCACATTGAACTACCTTTAACTTCCTGGATAATAGTGACTAGTTCTGATGATAACCATCTTGGCTGTTACTTTAATATTATCATTATTTTTATTATGCTAAGGAAATATCTTTCTAGTTTGAGTTTGGTACTTTTAAAATAAAAAATGTATGTTTATTTTTATCATAGACTGTTTCAAATATTTTTGTTTTATGATCTTTAATTTTTATGTCTTGTTCTATTGATGATCTTTGTTTTATAATATTTCTTTTTTCTTTTAATTCAGATTATTTAAACAACTCCCCCCCCCAAAAAAAACAAACAGTTCATCAATTTCTCCCTCCTCCGTACCCGCTGCCTCTGGCAACCACCATTCTGGTTTTTTTCTTTATGACCTTGGTTTATTTGTTTTTAGATTCTACCTATAAGAGAGATCATATGGTTTTTGACTCTCTCTGAATTATTTTACTTAGCATAATGCCCTAAAAGTTCATTCATGTTATCACAAATGACAAAATTTCATTCTTTTTTATGACTGAATAATATTCCATGGTATTCATAATACAGAAAATAATACATACACACCATACATACACATACATACACATACACACACACCATAGTTTCATTATCCATTTATCCATAGGCGAACACTTAGATTGTTACCGTATCTTGGCTGTTGTAAATAATGCTTAGTGAACATGGGGGTGCATATATCTCTTTGAATTAGTGTTCTCATTTTTTTTGGATACCCAAATACTGGAATTGATGAATCACATGGTAGTTCTATTTTTAATTTTTTGAGGAACCTCCATACTGTTTTCCATAGTGGCTGCACCAATTTATGTTCCCACAAACAGCACACAAGGGTTTCCTTTTTTTACATTCTTGTTACACTTGTTATTTTTTGTCTTTTCGATAATAGCTATTCTAACCAGTGTGAGGTATTATCTCATTGTAGGTTTGACTTGTATTTCCCTGAGAGTTGAATGTCTTTTCATATACCTGTTGGCCATCCATATGTCTTTTTTTGAAAAATGTCTATTCAGCCCTGGCTGGTGTAGCTCAGTGGATTGAGCGCGGGCTGCGAACCAAAGCATCGCAGGTTCGATTCCCAGTCAGGGCACATGCCTGGGTTGCAGGCCATGGACTCCAGCAACTGCACATTGATGTTTCTCTCCCTCTCTCTCTTCCTGCCCTCTCTAAAATAAATAAATAAAAATCTTAAAAAAAAAAAGAAAAATGTCTATTCAGATCCTCTGCCTACTTTTATTTTATTTTATATTTTATTATTTTATTTTAATTTAATTTAATTTGTTTAATTTATTTTTAATTTATTTTTACTTTACTTTTTTTACCTGACTTACCATTTTATTTATCTTTTTTATTTTAATTATTGTTCAAGTGCAGTTTTCTGCCTTTTACCTCCATCCGAGCCCACACCCCCAGTCTACCCCACCTTCCTCCCATTTCCCCCCCCCCCTTGTTATTGTCCATGTGTCCTTTATACTTGTTCCTGCAACCCCTTCCCCTTTTCCTCTGAAATTCCCTCCCCTTTCCCCTCTGGTCACTGTCAGCCTGTTTTCTATTTCAGTGTCTTTGGTTATATTTTGCTTGTTTGTTTGTTTTGTTGATTAGGTTCCTGTTAAAGGTGAGATCATATGGTATTTGTCTTTTACTGCCTGGCTTATTTCGCTTAGCATAATGCTTTCCAGTTCCATCCATGTTGTGGCAAAGTGTAGAGGAGCTCCTTTCTGCTGCATAGAATTCCATTGTGTAAATGTACCACAGTTTTTTGATCCACTCATTTACTGATGGTTGCTTCCAGCACTTGGCTGTTGTAAATTGTGCTGTTATGAACATTGGGATGCATAGGGTCTTTTGGATTGGTGTTTCAAGGTTCTTAGGATACAATCCCAGCAGTGGAATTGCTGGGTCAAAAGGTAGATCCATTTTTAGTTTTCTGAGAAAATTCCATACTGTTTTCCATTGTAGTTGTACCAGTCTGCAATCCCACCAACAGTGCACTAGGGTTCCCTTTTCTCCACAACCTCTCCAACACTTGTTGTTTATTGCTTTGTTTATTGTGATGACCATTCTGACCAGGGTGAAGTGGTATCTCATTGTGGTTTTAATTTGTACCTCTGCTTACATTAATTGGAATGTTTATTTTTTTCTATTAAGTTATGTGAATTCTTTCTATATTTCAAATACTCATCCCTTTTCAGGTACAGGATTTGCAAATATTTTCTCCCATTTGGTAGGTTACCTTTCATTTTGTTGGAGGTTTCATTCACTATGTAAGTAGCTTTTTAACTTTTTAGGAGGTTGACATATTTCACTGATTGTGTTTTACTTGTTGCTTTTGCTTTTGCTGTCAAATTTAAAAATTCATTGTCAAGGCTTTTGTTAAGGAGCGTATCGCTTGTAATTTTCTTCTAGGAGTTTTGTGGTTTTCAGAAGTCTTATGTTTAAGTCTTTAGTGCACTTTGAGCTAATTTTTATGTGTGGTGTAAGATAGAGGTTAAGTTTTATTCTTTTGCATGTGTCTGTCTATGCATAAATTTTCTCAACCCCAATTATTGAAGACTATCCTTTCTCCATTGGCTACTTGACTGTATATATATAATGTTTATCTTTGGGCTTTCCATCATATTCCATTGATCAACATGTCTGTTTTAAATCCAATGCCATAAATTTCTAATTACTATGGTTTTGTAATATAGTTTGAAATCAGGAAGCATGATGCTTCCAACTTTGTTCTTTTTTCTCAAGATTTTATTGGCTCTTTGTTTTGTGTGTGTGTGTGTGTGTGTGTGTGTGGCTCTGTACAAATTTTAGGATTATTTGCTCTATGTCTGTGAATAATGTCATTGGAATTTTAGTTGGGATTACATGGAATCTGTATGTTGCTTTTAGTAGTATGGACTTTTTAACAATATTCTCCCAATCCATACATGGAAGATCTTTCCATTTATTTGTGTCTTACTAAGTTTCTTTTGTTAATGTCTTGTAGTTTTCAATATATCTCGTAATAATTTTAATGTTTTCTGGTATAAAAGCTAGTTGATTCTAGAGTTATTGATGTGATTTGATATGCTAATATTGTATTTAGAATCTTGGTAGTTTTTAAAATATTTTATTTTTTTTATTTTTAGAGGGAGGGGGAGGGTTGGAGAAAGACAGGGAGAGAAACATTGATAATTGCCTCTTGCACACCCCTAACCAGGGATCTGGCCCACAACCCAGGCATGTGCCTTGTCTGGGAATCAAACCAGTGACTTTTCAGTTCACAGGCCAGATCTCCACCCACTGACACATCAGCCACGACCACAGGTACTTTTAATTTTTAGTATTGTTTTTATCCTCAAATATTAGATTTTGGCATTCATATTACATTAGTTTTTGAAGCGAATTACAACTTTTCCACAAATGTCCATATAGGAAATTTTTTTGTGATGTGAAATTATCTGTTCTTCTGAAGTTTCAATGCACTCACACATAAAAGTACCAGGGTCTAGGTCTGGAACATTTATTGGAAATAATTTTGAGTGACTTTACAGGTTTTTTCTTTGTTATCAGTTCTTTTATATTTTTCATCTCAAGTCAATTTTGATCACATATTTAATCAAGATTTTAACATGTAATTGCATAGAATTTAATAACCTTATTTAATAAAGAAACAAACAAGTCTTCCTTATCTATGTTTATATCTGCCTTTTAGGTTGTGTTTATACTTTCTATCTTTTTTGATCTCATGTAGACCCTTGCCCCAAATAACAACCTGCTTTGGGATGTATTATAAATTCTAATGATCTTTGGTTTGCCGATTTATAAATTTTTTTGTCATTACTATTGTTTTTATTTGGTCTTGCTACTTTTTAGCAACTTTTAAAAATTTGGCATATGAGTCCATATACTGTATTATATCTTATGCTACCAATTTTGTAACTGCATGAAATGGATATTGGCAACATTATTTGCAAATATAAATCTATTTTTTAATTTTTCCCATAGATTTGTAAGATATGAAATTGTGTATGTTCACACACACATGTGTATGACTTTAGCATGAAGGTTCATTATAGGGTGTACCCGAATCTATTAAAATGTAAGATAATATGGTGTTATAGCTGTGGAGAATACTTAAAGAGTAGGTTGATTTAGGCTAATTGCTTCTTGTAATCTAAGAAAGGGAATGATTTATTGTGTTGCTAGTAATTGGTAGGGAGGAAGAGAGACTCCTGTTATCCCTGCTAATTTACTTCGGACTCTGAGATTTTGGCAAGAATATTCTCACTTCTCTGTCCTCAGGTCTTACTTGCTGTTTTTTTAATCAATTTCCTCTTGATTCTTTAAAGTCATTGGAGTATAAAATGGTGTTCTAAGTAATATTTTACATGCTTGAAGATGTGTGTTAGATTACCTAACTCCCATAGTTTATTTTCTTCACCAATTTGTTTTTGGCCGGTTGCAGCTTTTCCTGATTACCTTTTAAAAATGGAGAACAGAAAACAACCTTTACTTTTAGGAGAGTATGGTTGTTCACCTTAATGGTTCTATGTCTCTACCTTTTTTTAAATTGTTGTTTAAGTACACTTGTCTCCATTTTCCCCCCACTACTCCTTCCTGCCTTACCCATTCCTACCTCCCACCCTCCATCATACCCTGCTTTGGCTTTGTCCATAGGTCCTTTATACATGTTCCTTGATTCCCTTCTTTCCCCTGTTACCCTCCTCCCCTCATCCCCCTGGTTACTGTCAGTTTATTCTTTATTTCAGTGTCTCTGGTTATATTTTTTTTGCTTGTTTGTTTTGTTGATTAGGTTCCATGTATAGGTAAGATCATATGGTATTTGTCTTTCATCATGTCTCTACTTTGTTTTTATACAGATTGACTTTTCACGTTGTCCATCTCTCATATAAATGTTTAGGATTTCTATACATTGCATATTCTCTATCGATTGATGATCATTCTGCTTTAAGTTTATTGTTCCTTTCAACTATTTCCATTAGTGGGGTGGACCAAATTTTATTTTAGTAGTTCTTAATTGTTTTTTATTTAGAATTAGTTTTTTAGTGTTTTTTTATTTATTATTATTATTTTTTTACTGTTGTAAATAATCATGCAGTGTTGGTTATTCTTGCAAATAATTTTTTGTTGCTATCTGATTATTTGTATAAATTTTTAAAAATAGAATTGCTAGATCAAAAGTACTCACATTTCTAGGCTTTGATACATATTCAGAAAGGCTAAACCAACTTACTCTTTCACCAGCAATGTGTGTATTGATATTTATAATCCTGCTGTTGATGGAAGGAGAGAAAGAACTTTCTACCTGGGCAATTTTCTCAGGTTTCCCCCACAAATATCCACAAACTAGATGGCTTAAAACAATAGAAGTTTATTCTCTTCCAGTTCTGGAAGGCAGTGTTTGAAAGCAAGGTGTTGGCAAGGCTCTAAGGAAGAATCCTTCCTTCCCTCTTGCAGCTTCTTGGTGGCAGCTGGCCATTCTTGTCATTCCTTGGCTTGTAGACACAGCAGTTAATGTCCATTTTCATATTATGTTCTCCTCTCTGTATTTCTCTGTGTGTGACTGTTGGCCTTCCTATAAGGTATAAGGATACCACTCATTGGTTTGTGCCAATAGGCTTTGACTTTGGCACAAAGCCAAACCTAACCTATCATGGCCTCATCTAATGTTACGAATTGTATCTGCAGTGACCTTGTTTGCAAATAAGGTAATATTCTGAAGTTCTGGGTGGACATGGATTTGGGTTTTGACACTATTCAATCCAGAACAGTTGTTTGGTTTCCTTTCTTTTTTTTTTGTTGTTGTTACTTAGTTAAAAGAAAGTAATGTAAATCTGAATAGAAATGCAGCAGCCATAGGAGTAGTTAATTACTGAACTTATTCCTTACTCTGTGTTGGCAACATTTCCAGGGATAAATTTGATAAGCATATTTGATTTCTTCTTTCTTATTAATACAGATATTATTTATATGGCCATATCTATATCTTAAACTTCACTCTAATTTCTTAAAAAATAAAATGGTTTAGTAAAAGTAAGTTTACTTAGATATGAAGCAAATTGCTTTCCTTATAATTTTATTGCTAATACTGCTCCTAATAATAAATATTTAATGCTACTTAGTCATATTTTTTCTGGATAGCATAACACAAAAAGATTTAAAAGTTCTCCTCTGCTATTCTTTAATTTAATCCCCAAATGTAGATGTTATGAAAATGAGGTGTGGTAGATTTTAAAAGCTGATCTGATGTAGAACCAGAAATCAAGTCTATTTGGACTAACTGAAAATTCAGGTACTTAGATCTAGGATATATTAATTTTAAAGTTGGTGTTGTCTGTGCTTTTTTAGACATCTAGATTTATTTATCATAAATGTTGTGGACCTTCTAATGGCTAACTGTGATGGACTTTATTTTGAATTCCATAGCATTGTCACATGCACGGGCTGGAGGCTATTGTCATTTCATTGCAGTTTTCTTTGGGTGGTTGTATGATTTCCAGTGGTCTCCCTTCTGTGATTTCTTTTTCCACATGACATTGCCATAGGAATGGCAGAGGACTTTTTCCAGTAAAAAAAGTGCCTTTTTCCAGTAAAAGCAAGAGCTTCATTGTCTTTTCTGTAAACCTGCCTTGTGCCAGGCCCTGTACTGGCCATGAGGGATGCTACAGATGGAAGGGACAGAGTTTAAGGAATTCAGACTTTTGTTGGGCAACATAATGGCATCACAACCATTATGATGGTTAAGAGATTTTTAAAGTGCTATCAGGAGACAAAAGAGAGAACAGTCAATTACTTCATGGGAGGGATATTGTCAGTGAAAGTTGGTGAGAGGAGCTAAGGTTTGACTTGTGTTTCAAATACTAGCTCCTGCAGCATAAAGTGGGGGATTATAAGGAAACTATTCCTTTCTGATGTGCCAAGTCACATGTTAAGATGGAATTTCATATCTGGAGTTGCTGATGATATGGTCAGGCTTGTTTGATCATTTGCTTAATGCATGGTGACATTGAGGCTAAATTCTTATTCCCTGATCCAATTAAGCTTTGTCTACAATTGTCACCCAAATGGCTGCCATCATTCTGAGAGGAGCCAAGCTTAGTGCAGGAACAGGTAATGCTCCTGTGCCCCAGGAGACTGTGTTTGTAGAGATGGTCAACCTGAGAAAACAAGTCTCAAAGTCTGCTACCAGGGTTTTTTTATTTTTTATTTTTTAATCACAGTCTTTCATCACCGATACTAATTGCCCCTGTTGCTAGCTGTAGAGCACCACTGTTTGGTCAAGAAGACCACACACATATGCCCCTATATTGCACAGCATTGTGTAAGACAAGCTGAAGCACATTTGGGCAATTGTAGAACAGCACAAATAAAGCATTTGTACTTCCCTAGTGCTGCAGGACAGAAGCTCATGTGTAGCATTGGAGAAGCACATAAAAAATGTCCTAAGAATCATTCCATAATTATTAGAAAAATATGGCTTGAAGTGTGGGGTTCAAATTACTAGTTTAAAAGATTCTGAGCATGTTTCTGAATCATCTCTGAATGGATACCAAAAGAGGATGCAGGACAACATGCATGAGTGATAGGGAGGGAGAAAGTGTCCAGGGAGATTATTTCACATGAGTCTGAAAAAAAAAAATATATATATATATATATGGCTGAATTACAGCTAGAACACCCCTTGTAGGTTTGAAAATGTATGGATTCTGATAGCACCAGGAAAACATGGTCTGAGATGTTTCTGAGGTCATCATCACCACATCAAGGTGGGTCCTGAGTCCTTGGTGCCATAGTTATAAGGCCATCAGTCATGCAGAAGAGGGGACCCACTGTCACAGGACAGACAGGTGGTATGCAGACTTCCTCAGAGTGCATACCTCCATGTCTGGGTGAATGGGGGCCAGTGTCCACCTTAGCAGTATAGTGTGTGTTGCAGGTTGCATTTTCTAAGATGAGATGGAGTTTAGTGTGCAGGATTTTTATTAGAGTGCCCTTGAGATGAGCACCTGTGGAAAGGAGCAAGAGTGGGTACAGGGAGATGTTGAGATGCAGTGCAGGCCCAGTGCCAGCCTCAGCCAAACCCACAGGGAGCACTGGAGCTTATATGTTGTCCCAAGTTGAGCTGAGATGGCCAGATGTTCATACCTCACATAGATCACTTATCTGGTGAGTGTTGCCCAGGAACCAGGATAACCTTGAGGATGGTGGTTCTGTGTAGCTCAGGAAATCCCTGCAGGGGCTAAGAACTGAAACAACAGGTTGTTCTTTGAAGTGAGGTCTCGTTTGAACATCTAGATGTTCACCACAGTACATATCACATGTCTATGTTTGTGTGTGCATTCATTCATTCATGGAAGCAATAATTATTCAGAGTATTCATTATCTGCTTACTGAAACCAGGCACTCTTCTAGGTCTGGAGGTAGGGCATTACACAAACTGACTATGCCCTTGCCCTGAGGAGTAGGCCTGCTTTCCATTTGGGAAACAGTTGATAAACGAGGAACCAGAGGGGATCTGGTGGGATAGGCACTCTGATGGTCATACAAGGGCTGAGATGACAAGTAACTCAAGAGCTATGACAGACCAGAAGGCACAGCCATGGGAAGTTACGGGGAAGGACATTGTGGGCCTAGGGGATAGCAGAGCAGAGGCCTAGTAGGAGACATAGGCATGCTGTGTTCCAAAGCAGAAATACAATGGTAAGAACAGGGAGAAGCAGAATAAGATGAGGTCAAGGCAAGGAGTTTAGATTTTATTCTAAGTATGACAGGAGATATTGGAGGTTTGGAAGTAATAGGTAGATTTTCTAGAGGGGGTACTTAGTAGAGAGTGCTTAGCATACTCCAGTCCTATTTTAAGTGTTTTATATAAGTAATTCTTTTAATTCTCACAGCAGCCTTATTAAGTAAGTACTGTTATTGTCTCCATTTTGCACATGAGGAAATTGAGCACAGAAGTTACAGGTCTGGTAAGTGGCAGAGCTGGGGGCCCAGTCTGAGGAGGTCAGGCTTATGATTTTGTGCTCCTGACACTTGTTCTGGAAGATCACCTGGAAGGTCTGGTGATTTGGAAGATCATCTTTAATCTTGGGTAATGTAATTATGATGTGCCTTGGTGTGTGCTTCCTTGGGCCCAACTTCTTTGGGACTATGAGGAATGGACTTCCTGGAAGTCTATTTCCTTTGCCAGATTGGGGCAGTTCTCCCTCTTTTTGTTGAAATAAGTTTTCAATGTCTTGCTCTTCCTTTTTTCATTCTGGATCCCCCTGTGATTCAGATGTTGGAAAATTCTCAGGGAAGGCCTTGAAGGCCTTCTCAGGGAAGGCTAGGGCTGTTTGTGAAACACCAGGAAAGCCCTTGCCTTGGAGCCTCTTGCCATAGCTGTTCTTTCTTTCTCCATATCTCTTCTGCTAACTCCCTTATCTCCTTCCATTCTGTGCCTCAGTGTCAGTTTTTCACTATGATCCACCAAGATAACCTTATTGCCTCCTGCCTGCCTCCCACCCTCTCTGCAGTGCCCAATTCTACTTAATATCACTCCACTTTTTATTTTCCCATAGCTCTTGATACTCTTTAACAAATGCTGAATGTTTCTTGTACTGTGGGGATTTGTGTCTATTTTGTTGCCTGATGTAGCCCAAGTGCCTGATACAGGGTCTAATTACTAAATTCTAGTATGTAGCAGGAGTTTAATATATCTTTGTTGAGTGAATGAAGGGGCCTTGATTCCAACTGATGGAGCCGTCTGTGTGATGCTAAAGGAGTAGCTCTCCTTTCTTCTTGAGACTGGAGATGAATTCCTTGGAGATCAAAGGCAAAGTCTTTTTGTTTTATGCTGTGTTACTTTAGGTGGTAAGAGCTGGCTGTCTTTTCAAAGGCACATATTCCAATGTGGTCAGTACCATGACTTCTGCAGTGCTGGTAGCTTCCAAAGGAACTTCCATATGTGACTAGAATTAAGCACTTGTATCATAGTGGCCTGCAGTTTAACAGCTTACTGCAAAAGCGGGTCCCAGCAGAAGCTGCATGTGTTAATTTTTAAAGTTTAGTCTGTGCTTTGGGAAATGTATATTTTTGTCCTCACTCTTTCTGGAACTTTGTTGTGTGGGTGGCTTCTGATACTCTGTGACGTTTGCATGCTGTCTTCAGCCAGGATCCTCTCAGCTGGGACATAGCTTGGCCCTCATTGTCCTTGGGCCCAGAGGCAGGGCATCTGCTGTAGCCTTTTGATTTCTTAATTGTGCAGCCCCTGAAATCTGTTTAAGCACCGATTTGGTATATGTCCAGTCCTGCTAGTATACTTTGAGGTTCACGAAGGCAGAGCTGTGTTGTATCTGTCTTGGTGCATTGACGTCCAGCCCAGTCTCACACATGGCAGGGTTTAATGAATATTTATGAAATTGTGGGTGATAGTGCCTAAAGCAGAGCCTCATCAGAAGTTAAACATTAGATGAAAACAGTTCTGGAGATGCATGGTGATGATGATTACACAACAATAAAAATGTCCTTAATACCACTGTACTATATATTGAAAAGTGGTTAGGATAGGCAATTTTAAGTTACGTGTATTTTATCACAATAAAATATTTATGGGAAAAGTCATGCATTGGGCATCTCACTTGCATATGGCACTCTAGCATCGTCTTACTGGATAAGCCAAGACCGGGAGGCATGGAGATTGTTACTGATGCATATGTAATTGTGTCAGTTTGGGGTTATTAAAATGTTCCTTGTCTCTGCTGACCCATCTATGTTTGTAAATTTGATTCATATGCAGTTTGTCTTTGGCCACTTATTCCTTTGATAAACTGTTTACTGGTGATCACTCTTCTATCATCCCCAATGTTTTAAATTTCTACATTTTGAAGCCATAGAAAAGTAAAATTAGAGCTTATGATCAAAGGCTTGGGTCCTGTAGTCAGACCGGAGCTGCTAGTTTCCTCACCTGCACATTGGTGATGATAATGGACCCAGCCTCATTTCCCACCCCTGTCCCCTTATTGACTTTTCAGTTTTACTGTCTTTGGCTTCCAAAAGGCAATCATGAAGAAATCCTCCTCTTTGTTTGAAATCACAGGTCTTTATGTGTTTGTGCTTTGAATTTTCAGACCTCCTATGCTCACTGTTACCCCTCTCTCTGTCTCTTCTCCCAGAGCTGGAATCTCTAGAATTTCCCATTATTCAGTTTGAGAGTCCCCTGAGGCCTTTGCTGACCTCTAGTCACTCCCACTCAGCCCACTAGAATGTGGACACTTTAACAGTGTCTGTAAACTTCCAGAGGGAATGATCAAGACTGTCCCATTGGTACCTGACACAACACCCTGTGTGACACAGTTGTGCTCAGTAAGTAGGTAAGTCAGGCAGCAGTGAAAGCATAAATGGGAAAGTGTCCCCTTCTTGGCCCTATGAGAAGTTTACTTATGACTTGGGTCTGGTTCATTTTAGTGTGTTCTTTCAGTCAAGTGGCTAGGCTGTTGCCTTGAAATTTGGGGCAAGTTTTCACAAGGGTCTAGGAGCAAGGTTTTATAAATGCTAAGGGGGTAGGATACAGTCTTGCCTACTTTCCCAGCCCTCTGCTGGCAGTGAAACCCAGGAGCTGGGCAGCAGGATGCAGTGATGAATGATCCTCCTGTACCTGAGTCCAAAGGAGAGTGGCATGACCAATAGAAGATTTGGGAAGTAGTCCCTTGGAGGAATTCCTCACTGAATTAAATTTTGGACCTTTTATTTTTCTCAGTAGCTTAAGGCTGAAGAAACAGATTGTTTTAGACACATGGAAGGTGAGGTAGCAGACTGTCCCAGCTGGGTTCATACTGTGACTGGGAGTCTATAAATGATGAGTGTTTGTTTGTCCAAACAAATGTTGGGCCAAGCTGGGCTAAGTATTTGGGGGTGGGGGGAGAGAGAGAGAGAGAGATCATTGAATATGTACAAGTGTGTTTGTGAGGGGTAGGGGGAGAAACAATGCTCTTAGGATTCTTGGCAGCATGGACTGGTTTTGATCCTGGATGAGGGTAGAGAGAAGGTTTAGAAACCTGAGGTGACAGATATGTTTCATGAAGGAGTTTGTGATCTATGAGCCTAAACAGGATTTGTGAAGACCTAGGGGCCAAGTAGTATACAAAATGTGGAGGGTATTCTCTGTACTCTGCTGGGAGCCAGCTCTCTTTGGTCCCTGATGAATCTTTGAGGATATCTTTGGTCAGCACCAGCATGTGTGGGGCACATGTAATAAGGGTTAAGTAAATGTTAAATGAAGTTGAAACAGGACTGATGGGCTGGCTGGGGCATCTGTACCCTTTTTCAGTCACCATGCCTGATTTGAATGGTCTTGCTGGGTAACCCAGGTAACCATTTTCCTCCATCATACTGTTGTGACTTGGAAGTTCACAGCTGCCACAGATGAGATGGCTCTGGGCCTATACTGTCCAGGGTGAGGTGCATGTGCTGTGAGTCTCATAGACCTGGGCCTCATCTGACTGGGTTGCATCATGGGGAACCCTCTTACCTTCTCCAAGGTTTGGTTTTCACATTGACAAAATGGGAATGATAAGATTGTGGTGAAGATTTAAGGAAATCAGAGATGCGAAGGGCTTACACAGCCTGACATTTGATAACTATTGGTGTTGCTGTTAGTATTATTAATCTCAGTATGTAAATTGGAGTCTGCTTATTCCCATAGGGCAGTTTTTACTTTTTTATATGTGTGTAACTTAACTCATTTCCTGCTCACCAAGGTTTTATGAAGGAAGCTACTGTCACCTCTCTTTCAAAATGAAGAAACTGAGTCCCAAAGGGGTGAACTTTTTTTCCTCAGCTCTCACAGTGGGACTGAGGTGTGAAAGGTGAGCATTTTGGGGGAATTGGTACAGTGCATTGTATTCATGCTAGCATCACTGGTAAGTGGCAGCACTTAGAAATATTTGCCACTCGGTTACAGACACACAGGTGAATATAATGTCACATATATGATATGTTTTTGATCAGCAAGTTCTCTAGGAACTTAGTGGAATCAAAATATTACACAGGGTGCAACTGTAAGGTAAAATGCCAAATTTGTATAAACAGTCAGGAAAGAGATGATCTCATATCTGTACAGACCTACTGTATGCCAACATGGGACTAGAGGTTCTACTGAGCACTAACTTATATAGAATACTTCTCATGTGCTCCCCTTAATCCTCATGGCAAGTCCACCACCACTGCCATATTTCAGAGATGAAGAATCAGTGCTGGGAGTTCAGGGATTCATGTACTGAGTATAGTGAAGGGCCAGGACTTGAACCTTGCAGCCAGACTCCATGTCTGTGCTGTCACCCTCTGTGCAGCCTTAGAGGGTGGCTGATTAACACAGTTCATCAAAAACGAACTGTGAACTGACAGATAAAAGAAGAGGTCTGTGAAACATGTGAAAGTTCTCTTGTGAACCAAAATGTACTTAAGTTGTTTTCCCTGTGTGTCAGCAAAGAACCACCATGAACTCCCGGGTCTTCTGGCAGAGGGCTGATTTATGGGGATTTGCTTAACTCTACCAGCTGGTTAACAACAAGGAGCTTTTAACATTTTAGGGGGGAGAAAATGAATAAACAGGCATTAGGAGTGAAGCCAGCCAAGTCTGTGGGATTGGCTGAAAGGTGAATTCCATTGAAAGACGTTTTGACATACAATGCAGATGTCTCTAGACTCAATTTTGCACTGGAGTTCCTAGTAAACAAGAGTCAGGAAATTAAATTTGAGGGTCAATTCCTCATTTCTTACAGATCAGAGTTGTCAAAAGAAATCTTTATTTTTATTATTGCCAGTGGGGAAGGTTACCTGGTTTAGGTGGAATAAGTCAGATGGAAAGCAAAAAGTGCTGCCCAGATATTAACAGGTGATAGCCATCTTTAATTGATTTTAAATGTGATAAAGTAATCATCTGAAATTTTTGAACAATTAGAATGTTTATATTTCATGTAGTATCATAAATCTTAATAAATCACATATTTGTGATTCTTTTGTCCCATAAAATACATGAAGCTATACTTAGTCAGATGCCACCAGGAATTGCCTTACATTGCCTTTTTGTCCTTTGGAAGAAATAAGAAATTAGGGTATTTTTGAAGAATTAATAGAGTAGGCCAAGATTTCTGTAGTCCCTTAACAAAAGCCAAGTGGCAGTAAGGTGTGTGTCCAGTATTTAATGACTGAAAATGCAAAGTTTTAAGAACTGAAATAGGCAAGCTCTGCTTTTTTTCTCAGGTTCTACAATGATCACTTTTCTTCCTCGTCTTCCCTGAGTCACTTCCACACGTGTGTGAACACAGATCCTTCCTGAAGGTCGTTGACTGTATTTCAGCTGATAATGTCACTGTAACATTTCCCGAGTTTCTCTGTGCTCCTGAGAGAAGTTGGGTCTGCAGTGCTGTTGCCAGTCTTCTGGAGGTCCTGTTTGGAATGCAGATGAGGAAAGTGAGGGAGTACGGGAAAGTAGGGGGGGGGAGGTTAGAGAATATTATAATATTTATTTACGTTTAAATCAGAATAAATGAACAGCTTTCCACAAAAGGGAAAATAGACTGCAAACTCATTATCCAGCTCTGTGCAGGATAATTATTGATTTATGCTACTAGTTTTATTGTACAGATTGAAAAGGAATATTAATACAATTTTTAAAATCCCTTTTCAGAAATTAGAGGAAGACTTGGGCCTTAGAAGTAAGTAACTTAAAGTTGCTTGGGATATAAGGAAAGATAAGAGAGAAAAGCTCTCAGTGTGTGTTAGGCTTTTCAGCTGACTCCTTGAGAATGCTTTTTGCCTGTGCATCTGCCCAGGGAAGCTCAGCTCACCCTGGTGCTCAGGAAGGCTTCTTCTCTCCAGATGAGAAAGGAACCAATCATTTCACAAGCACCTACAGGGTCTCTACCTATGGCAGGATGCAAAATGAAAACATAACCCTTTTCACAACAGCTTGACGTGCAGGGTGACTAACAGTGGCTGACTGTGATATGCCCTCCAGAGTGGGAGGTGCTCCCTGAAGTGATGCAGGGCTGGAGGACTGGACTTCTAGGTCAGTTGTCTAGACTAGTTGTCTCACTCTGACTGCTGTCACCTAGCTGTGGGATTTGGGATAAGATGCTAAGATGCTTTATCTGACTGAGCTACAGTTTCTGTGGCTGTTAAACATGAAATAATCTTTATAGTTCACAAGGTTGTTGCATAGTAATACTTAGGTAGAAGGTAAAGGCATACCTCTTGGCAGTGCCCTGTTAGATACAAGGCATTAACCGTAAATGATGAATTGTGTTAACTTCACTTAAGGGAAAAAATCTCAGTTCCACTGATGAAAGCTTATCCCCTATTTCTGGGCAGCATGTTGGAGGCCCAGGGAAGAGAGGTGGGATTTCTCAGCACTGTCCATCCCCACCACTGCCAAGATACTCAGCTACAGAGTTCCAAGGATGGGATTCAACAAAGGGAATGGGGGCAATAAGAATGCATACAACCCCTACATTTATCAGGGTGTAAGATAATTTTGAGACTATTTCATCCATTTAGCCCATTAGAATGTTTCCAATTTTTGTTTTATCATTTAATGATGCTGGTTGATAGAAATGCCATTCTACCAAACCCTCCATCTTGGGGAGTGCTCCATGGTGGCCATCCATGATTGTCTTTCATCCCCTCTACCATAGGTCTAGGGGTGGCCAGTGAGACACGTAGAATTCTCCTATTCTGTTTGAAACCCACAGTGGGGATCTAGTTGAAATGAGGTATTTGAATTTAGGCAACATATAGGAATCCTGCAGATGCTCTCTGCCCAATTTGGAGCAGTTAACAGTTTTATTCTTAGAGTCAGAGTGAGGGTACATTCTTTTCAATGTTTGTGGCTAAAAAAAGACATTCTCCCTCCAAAAAAAGTCATCATTAACATGTAGAAAAAAGTTCCCAGGAGAAAAACAGATCATGTTAGTGTTGAGTACTTTCTTTATTATCCTTCCTTTCCTCTGTATCTTCAAGTCTCATATGGATAACAAATGCCAAATATTTTCTCCTATTAGGGATACTCAGTGATTCAGGTGCTCAGCTTTGGCATATCAAGTTAACACAGTTAACTTCAGTGGTTGAGGGAAGCTCCAAGTCCCAAGGTCTTTGATTCCCATTCTATTGGGAATATTCTTCTAATAGAAATATTCTTTCTATTTCACCACACATTCTGTGTCCTGTAGCATTTATGGGTTTCTAATAACAAAAGCAAGACTCAGTTAATGTATAGGATTTGAAAAATATTGAAAATGTAGTAGTAGCAAATAAAAATCATCCATATTTCACTGTTCATGTTTAGGTGAAAGTGAGTATTTTAATACATTGTCTTCTAGTCTTTTTTCTACATGGGTTTATATTCACATTGCTTCAACATAGTGACACAAGAGTTGGAAATTCTCCCTTTTAATTTACTCCTTGGATTCATTATCTCCTCAGTTCTCTTCATAGGAAAGGGTTTTTGAAATCTTAGTTTTCTTTTAACCTAGGCGTAAAAGACCTGTACTTGGAAAATTACAAGATAATGAAGAAAAAAAATTGAAGAAGATACAAATAAATGGAAGGACATAGTGTGTTTGTGGATAGGAAGAATGAACATCATTAAAAGGTCCATACTACCCCAAGCAATCTATAGATTCAACACAATTTCTGTTAAGGTTCCAGTGACATATTTCACAAAACTAGAGCAAATATTTCAAAAATTTATATGGAACCACAAAAGGACCCACCTAGCAACAACAGTCCTGAGAAAGAACAAGTTGGAAGAATCATGCTAATTAATACGAAACTATACTATGTAAGGGTGTAGTAATCAAAAGAGCCTGCTACTGGCATAAAAACAGAAACATAGATCAATGGAACAGAATACAAAGCTGAGAGATAAGCCCACAATTTTATAGTCAATTTATATTTGGCAGAGGAAGCAAGCACATACAATGGTAAAAGATAGTTTATTCAATAAATGGTGTTGGGAAAATTGGACAGATATGTGCAGAAAAATTAAACTAGACAACCTTCTTCACTACATGCAAGAAGAAATTCAAAATGGGTCAAAGACTTAAATGTTAGATCTTAGAGTTCTGGCCAAGATGGAGTAGTAGGTAGAAATGCCTCACTTCCTCCAACAACCAAAAGAAGGATAACTACCAATTTAAAAACAAAAAACAACCAGAAATGCTAGAAAATCAAACTGCATGGAAGTCTGACAACCAGGAAAAATCAGAGGCATTTTTGTACACAAATAATGAAATATCAGAAACGAAAGTTAGGAAACAAATCCCATTTGCTATATCAACAAGAAAAATAAAATAACTCAAAATAAACCTAAGCAAGGAGGCAAAAGACCTGTATTCAGAAAACTACACAACACTGAAGAAAGAAATTAAGGAAGACATAAATTAATGGTAGCATGTACACCATGCTCATGGATTGGAAGAATTAACATCAAAATGTCTATACTACCCAAAGGAACTTATGGATTCAATACAATACCTATTAAAATACCAATGACGTATTTGCCAGATATAGAGCAAACATTTCAAAAATTTATATTGAACCATAAATGACCTTGAATAGCTGCAGCAATTTTGAGAAAGAAGAACAAAGTAGGTGGGATCACCATACCTGACATCAAACTATATTACAAGGCCACTGTAATCAAAACAGTGTGGTAGTGGCATAAGAACACACACAGAGACCAATGGAACAGAACAGAGTGCCCAGAAATAAACCAAAGTCTCTGTGGCAACTAATTTTAGACAAAGGGGCAGAAACATAAAATGGAATCAAACTAGCCTCTTCAACAAATGGTGTTGGGAGGTCTGGACAGCTACGTGCAAAATAGTGAAACTTGACCAGCAACTTACACCATATCAGAAGTAAAGTCAAGATGGATAAAATACTTGAAGGTAGGCAGGGAAATCTCAGATATTCCATGTAGTAATATTTTCACTGATATATCTCCTAGAGCAAAGGATATAGAGGAAAGAATAAACAAATGGGATTTCATCAAAATACAAAGCTTCTTCATGGCTAAAGGAAACATTAGCAAACAGACAGAGGAACTAACTGTATTAGAAAATGTATTTTCCAATGACATCTTGGACAAGGGTTTGATCTTCAAAATATACGAAGAACTCATACAATTTCACACTAGAAAGACAATCCATCCAATTAAAAAATGGGCAAAGGACATGAACAAACACTTCTCCAAGCAGGACATACACAGGTCCCAGAGACATATGTTAGGATGTTCAGCATTACTTGCTATCAGAGAGATGCAAATTAAAACCGCAATGGTATACCACTTCATACTGATGAGAATGGCCATCATAAACAAGCCAACAAACAATAAGTGCTGGCGGGGTTTTGGAGAAATGGGCACCGTAGTACACTGTTGTTGGAAATGCAAAGTGGTGCAGCCTCAGTGGAAAACAGTATGGAATTTCCTCAAGAAACTAATAATGGAATTGACTTTTGACCCATCAATTCCACTGAAGGGTTTGTACCCTAAGAATTGTGAAACACTAATTGAAAAGAACCTATGCACCCCAGTGTTCATAGTAGCACAATTTACAATAGCCAAGTGCTGGAAGCAGCCTAGGTGCCAGTGGGTAAATGAGTTCATCAATAAACTATGGTCCATTTACACAATGGAATACTATGCAGCAAAAAGCAAGACGGAGCTCCTACCCTTCATGACAACATGAATGGAACTATAAAGTATCATGCTAAGTGAAGTAATCCAGGCAATGAAAGACAAATACCATATGATCTCAGTCATAAATGGAACCTAATTAACAAAACAAACTGGCAAACAAAATGTAGCCAGAAACATTGAAATCAACAACAAACTGATGTTAACCAATAGAGGAGGGGAGAGGGCAATACCATGGGAAAGAAGGGAGAGGGACATAAATGAATATGTATGAGGGACCCATGGATGGAGGCAAGGGGGGGTGGGATTGAGGGTGGGAGGTGGATATGGGTTCAGTGGAGATAAATGGTGATGGGAAAATGGGCACAATTGTATTTGAATATCAATTAAAAAAAGTAGAAGAAGAAATAGAAGATCAAAAACTATGAACAGTAAAATGACAACAAATGTCTAATTATCATCAACTGAACCTCAAAAAAATGAGCAAACAACTAGAACAGGAACAGAATCACAGAAATGGGGATCACATGGAGGGTTTTCACCAGGAAGGGGGCGGGGAGGAGTAGGGGGAAAAGGTACAGGAAATGAGAAACATAATTGGTAGGCACAAAATAGACAAGGGGAGGTTCAGAATAATATAGGAAATGGAGAAGCTGAAGAACTGAAATGTAACGACCCATGGGTATGAACTATGGGGGGAATGCTGGAGGATAGTAGGGTCCAGGGTGGAGGGGACGAAAGTGGAGAAAAAATTAAGACAACTGTAATAACATAATCAATAAAATATACTTTAAAAAAGTTAGACCTGAGACTAAAAATCGTAGAAGAAAACAGGAAGTATAATCTCAGACATTACTCATACTAATGTTTTGATCAGATATATCTCCCCAGGCAAGGGATACAAAAGGAAAAAATAAACAAATGGGACTCCATCAAACTAAAGATTTTTTGTATAGCTGACGACAAGATCAACAAAATGTAAAGAGAACCAACAGAATGGGAGAACATATTTGCTGATAAATTTAAAAAGGGGTTACTATACAAAATATATAAAGAACTTATAAAGCTCAACACCAAAAAAAGGGCAAGAAAAATCAAAACAAAACAAAACAAAAAAACCCCTGAAGGACCCAATTAAAAAATGAGCAAAGGACCTGAACAGATATTTCTCCAAAGAAGACATACAGATGTCCAATAGACATATGTAAAGGACTCAAGGTCACTAATCATCAGAGACGTGCAAATTAAAATCAGAATGAGATATCAACTCACACCTGTCAGAGTGGCTATCATCAATAAATCAACAAACAAGTGTTGGTGAGGACATGGAGAAAGGGGAACCCTTTGGTACTGTTGTTTGGAATGCAGAATTGTTCAGCCACTGTGGAAAGCAGTATGGAGATATCTCAAAAAATTAAAAATGGGTCTCCTTTTTGACCTAGGTTCCCACTTCTGGGAATAGATGTAGAGGAACCCAAAACACTAATTGGAAAGAATATAATCAGCGCTATGTTCATTGAAGCATTATTACAATTGCCAAGATTTGGAATATATCCAAGGTCCACCTGTAGGTGAGTGGATAAAACAACTATTGGACATTTACACAATTGTATACTACTCAACCATAAAAAAAGAAAAAATTACCGTTGCAACCTGGAGAACATGCTAAGTGAAATAAGCCTGTTAGAAAAAGACAAAACCATATGATTTCATTCATGTGGAATCTAATGAACAAACTGACAAGC
This sequence comes from Tonatia bakeri, assembly GCA_004024845.1. Classification (NCBI taxonomy): domain Eukaryota; kingdom Metazoa; phylum Chordata; class Mammalia; order Chiroptera; family Phyllostomidae; genus Tonatia; species Tonatia bakeri. Next base: position 26,414 of record PVIA01012431.1, read on the forward strand.
AAAATAGAGACAGACTCAGTATGTCAGCTAAGGTAGGGGGAGTTTTGGGGGTAGAGGGATTGAGCAAAAAGGAAAAAGGATTCATGGGCATGGACAATAGAGTGGTGATTGTGGAGTGGTGGAAGAGGGTATAAGGGTACTAAATGGTAATGGAAAAAAAAACTTTCAAAAACAAACAAAAAAACCCTTAAAATATAAAGGTTTTAAAACTGTAAAAATATAAAATAAAAATGTATGACTGTGATAAAAACATTCTGATTCTTACAGAAGGCAAAATATGCCATTTAGTGAAACCCATGACACAATTATTTATGATAGAAAAGGCCATGAAATCATACCTCTTCCAGATTTGTGAACAATCTTTGAAAATTTTGCAATCCGACACATATTAGGAGCTAAGGTGAGAAGCAGTACTGTGTGCACTGCTAATAGAATAGCTAGAGTGACAAAGCATCAGAAGCACTGGGGAAAATGGTGTAACTGCAAGGACGACATGACAGTTTTTATAGAACTGAGTAATTGCATACAGAATGATTAATAAATAGCTGCATGCTGAGTCATCTGGGTCCTTGCTGTAGGGAGGAGAAACAAATGAATCCTCACAGGTTATGTTTTGTCTGGGGAACTAGGGTTAATCTGGGTGTGAGCTCACAGAATATCTTCTACCTCCTTCTCATATCCATGGGGAATTCAAAAGAAAAGCAAAAAAATACTCAAGCAAAAAATTGATATGGCAATTGTGGTAAGAGTTCTGGCATCTCCTTTATTTACCACTAACTCATATTTCAAAAAGATCAAGAGCTTTCTTAAAGAGTTAGTACTTTCTACATAAGAACTATATACTACTTAAGCATGAAACAGCTCTGAAAAGACATTTATTTCTAATTTAAACATTCTTGTCAAAGTTTTTAAAAAAAATTTAGGGAAATGACAGAAAATGAAGTGAATAGAGACAAGCACTCCTGCTAACATTTTGGTATATGCTTCCTCCCCTCTCCCCTTGCAGCCCTTCTCTTCTCTCTGCTTTGTGTATATTACTAATCTTATATTACTGGTTGTTTAGGAGTTTTACCCCCTGTATTATAAATGTCGTTTTAGGGAATATCCTTGTAGGTAAGTTTTTGCACACAATCTAAATTTCTCTGTTGGGTACTTACTCAGCAAGGGAGTGTTGTATGAACTAGGATATATATTTAAAACTTGTCATACAGGTCACAAAGCTGTTGTACAGTTTGTGAGTATACAAATATACTACTTTACTGTGATGATAGTAATGCATTCTCCTTTACTCAGCCTTTGCCAACACTTCCTAATTTGGTATCAAGGCAAAATCAAAAACACAAACAAACAAGAAATAAATCCAGTGTCATTTCAATTTTCACATCTTTCGTTATATAATGAAGCAAAATAGTTTTCATTTACTTCTTGAACATTTAAATTTCTTCTTCAAAGAATTGTCTGTTGATGTCCTCCCACCCCCCATTTTTGGGACTTCTTTTTGTTATAGGTAACATTTTGTTATATTTTGCATATATTTGGATAGATTTGTATTAACTGACCTAAAATACATAGCTTAAAGTTTTACTCATATATGAGAAAGATAACAGCACTTGTGAACCAGAACATAAGAGGTAAATCTGAAGATGCTGGCCTTTTGGAACTGCCTCAAAGTTTTTAGAACAGACTCTTATCACGTTTTATTGAAGGAAATACGCATGTCGGAGAGCATACATATCATAAATTGTATGCTTGGATAAATTTCATAAGCCAAACATGTTTGTGAAATCAGCATCAGGCTCCAGAAACAGACTATCACTAGCACTTTTGTAGCCACTCCCTCATCCCTACCGTTTCTTACTTCTACTTGCCTGCTTTAGTTGTGGCTGTTTTTGTACTTCGTAAGTTTGTTCTTTCGAGTCTGGCTTCATCTCTTTTCCTCTACATTCTGCTTCAAAGAGTTATCCACATTTTGTGTAGTTGTAGGCATTTGTTCTCCTTGCTGTGTGATATTCATTGCATGAATATGCCACAATTTGTGAATTCTTCCTACTGGTGATGGATGCTTGTAGTTTCAAAGTTTTGGTTGCAAATAGTGCAGCTAAAAATACTCTAGTACATGTTTTTGGTACTTTTGGTGTTGGAAATAGAACCGACATTTTAACAAAAGTTCTCGTTCCCACATTGTCCTTCTGACCTTTCCACTTACACCTCTTGAACAAAGTGAAGAACAGCAAGGACCTGCAGTGACTGTTTTTGTTTTGTCTTGGTGTTACTTTCAGTAAGGATGAGAGTAATGAAGTTCTCTTAACAAGTTATCGAGTACTGATTTAAATTGTAGATGATCATTGTTGTCTTCAGGCTGGGCTATCATAGGAAGAATTACATTTTACTTCCTATTCTCTTTATTAGTTCTTGATTCATCCTAGTAAATTGAAGGTTCAAATTATCTTAAGAAGAAAGAGTTTATTAACTTAGTATTTATACAAGCAACCCCCTCAGGTTTACTAGTTTAATGAAAACCACATATTTAGGGTAAGAAATTGGATTAAGGCCATGTGTGTACGAGAGTTGACTTTGAGAAATGTATCAAATCTGGATCACACTGCTGTGTGATCTTTTGGTAGAATTAAATAAAAGGCATTAAAAAAATTATAGCTGCCTTTTAGCAGCTTTATGTCTGATTTTTTTTCCCTCTAGATTCTTTGGCTGACATGAGTTTTGAAGTTCTGCCACATTCACTTATCAGCCTGTGGCAAATGTAGTCCTCACCAGAGTGAAGATGAAAAGCTTAGAGTTAAAAAAAAAATCCATGTGCAACATAAAAATGCCTTACCAGTGTGAGGAATTGGCAGGGTTACCATTCTTTCTCTCTCTCCCCCCCTTATGTATGTAGGAAAAAGGCTAAATTCTTACATTTTTATTTTTCAATTCATCCAGTGTGTATACATTTAAGTTATTAGTACTTCCCAAAACACATCTAACTTGACAGTTCGTTGTATCAAGGAGTCAAAGGAGGGCCAGATATTTTCTACTACATTTCTAATTTTATAGGTATCTGTAAACTGTGAATCACTTTGTTCTTTCTTCATATACATGGGCTAAATATTAATCTCCACAGCAATTCCCATGAGGTAAGTATTGAACACATGAAACATCTCATCCTACTGAACAGGGGAAACTCTGATGTTCTGGGAGAGAGGAAATCTGTGAGTAGTAGCTGTTGTCCATTTTTCTTTCCCTTTGTCTATTTATTTATTATCATTGCTTTGTTGTCCTTAATGTTATATCTACTATTAAAGGACACTAGCATTAAGTTGATGAATAGAAGGATAATGTTCTTAATTGATAATCTGGCAGTAGTGAATGGGAACATAAAGAATCTGAAGCCACTTTTTGCAAAATGCTGCATAAATGACTTTCCTCTGTCCCTTGTTTTTCACCTATCACCTGTTTGGACCTGTGCTTGTATTTCTGGATTCTTGTTTCTTGGAGCCCCATTGCTAGGCCTCACTGCCAGGATCCACACAGATATCCCCATGTTCTCTCCTCTGGGACTTGATTCTGATCAGATAGATGCTACTGCCTCTGCTGCTGCAACCTGGAAACAGTAGCGGCAGGAAACTTGCCGTCACTATCAGACCTTACCTGCAGATCCCACCCCAGTCATTCAATTATTTATTCATCCATAGGGTAATTCTCTAGAGTCTGTGTTATACTAGGCGTAGAGATACCACAACTAATAAGATTCACTGGTGGAGACATGCAAATAAACAGCTAATTACAGAAAAGCGTGAGAAATGCTCTTGCAGGTATTGGGTAGGACTGGAGCAACCTCAGAGGATGGGAAAGAAGAGGGCTGATGATGATTCTTCTCACTCAGCCTTTACTCAGGCCAAGCAGTAGGCATTCATGGAAGGTTTGGGACATGAGAAATGACATGTGCTTCTAGAAGATAGTTAGGCAATGGAGTGAGAAACACCAAACTTTTAACATTGCTTCAACTTTCAGTACTCCAGTGAAGAATTTGCCTTTGCACTGTTGAAATATGCAATTTTAGGATTTGCAAGGTATCTATTTCCTAGTGTTTTGTATTTTTCTCTGTGGTTTGAAGCTTCTTTGCTAGACTGGGTTCTGCATTTTTGTTGAATGTTACCATGCTCAGTGACTTTACGGAATCTACTAATTCACTGTTACGGGACTTTTTTGTGTGTGCATATTTCCTTCTGTGGTCAGCCCAGCAAAGCACAGAAGTTCAGGACTTGATTATCCCCAGCAAGTAGTTTTCAATGAAACAAGGCCAAGGAATGGCCCAAGTGGGGAATGAGAAACCCAAATGCACCAGCATTGTATTTTCATTTAATGACTTGATAAAGTGTTTGGCACATTTATATCTTTGTGACTTAAGTAGTAAAATTAAGCTAATTTGTGACTTGATCTCATTTTTCAGTGTTCATATGGAAAAATGGCCCCACATTTTGATGCAGGAATATATATTTCTGAGGGGGATATTTTTAAAAAGTAATTAAATAAAAATCTTCCTAACCCAGCCCCCATGAAAATCCCGGTATGTTTGTAAATTATTTGAACTCTGATGACCTTCAAATAGGAGCATAACAAGACAGTTTACATTAGATAAAGAAGTATTTTATTAAAACTTTGGGTTACTCTAAAGTCAGAGTTTTTCAACACATTTGCTATACCTGCCAAGGAGTGCAATCTATTAAATAGATTCTATTCCTTCATCATTTCATTATTTCTTTCTCTTACACTCATAAAACTGTGCTCAGAAGGTAGAGGTTCATTACATAAAAACTAAACTTTTTTTTAGATTCCTTAAATGGATTTAAACATGAAAGTATACAACTATATTAAAACCTACATTCCAAAACTTATCTCTATAATGCAGGGGTACAGTGCAGGGGTACAGGATTGTTTTAGTGATTTTTTTTTGCTTATGTTATTAAATCAAAGTTTATATTTTTACACTGTTTGATTTTTTTTACCCCATAAAGAATTTTATCTTGATAGATCCATTAAAAGGGTAAACAAATTTACAAAGGACTGTTTACTCACATTTGGAGCTATTTAAATTTAAATGACAGAAAAAGACAGTTACTATCAAAGGTTATTTGAGTAAAATGGGTGGAAAACTATTGAAGCACCGGTGCAGAGAAGAGGCCATTTACTTGGCCAAATGACAATTCCTGGATTTGTTCAGTGGTTCTGATGTATACGGAAGAAAGTCAGTGTATTGGATAGAGGAGGCAGTGTTGGAACTAACGAAGACTTAATTGGAGAAAAAATGAACATAGAGGGGCAACTACAGGGCACAGATGAGTTGATGACGGGGATGAAGTGGCGTTGGGAGGGGTGTGACAGTCAGAGGTGAGCTGGGAGAATACTCTTTAATATGGGTGGAGGAAGGAACAGCAGAATGAAAGCAAAGGTATAGAGATAAATGCCTGTCTTGGTTTTATTCTAAGTAATTTATGAGTTCATTGGCCCGGAATAGTGTGGCCTGAATATTACAGAAAGAGGTTAAGATTGCAAAAAATCGATGATTGGATGGAAGATCCCCAATTTGCAAATATTATTATTTGATAAGAAAAGACAAGTTTGTGGTATAGATTTGAAAATAGGTTGAAAACAAAAAAGAGTGTTTATTTCTTTCTTTCCAGGAGTCCAGAGCCAATAATGTATAGGATGTAAGAAAAACAAGGATGAGCTTCCTTCACTCACTGCTTTGAGGCAACTTATTTAAGAGGAAGCAAGGCATGAAGTCTCAATGGTTGCTAATATTCTGCTGAATGAACTGTGAAATGCTTTCATTTTATAGAGAGGGGTGTTACTTTTGCTATCTGGATCATATGAGGACTTCCTTCTATAAATTATGGAATAGATTAAAGAGACCCAATAGAATTAATAAAATTGTCAGGCACAATAACACTGCTTGGATTATGTGTTTACTGTCTTCTCCAGCTCTTCTTGAGAGCTTTAGTTGAACTGGATTGGACAATAAGATGAGTGAGGATGGAAGAATTTTAATATCTGAATGGCTTGGCAACAAACTTAAATTTCCTACCAAGAAATAGGAATTTCTATATGTGCCAATAATATGTCAATTAAAGAAGAAAGAAAAGTTCAAAAACAAACAAAAAACACCATATAGGTGCCCACAGTTACTAATACTGTGCTGTTGAATTGAATGCATCCCCAAGGGGTTAAGTGAAGGTTGACCAGCCTCTCACATCTAGAAAAATCTGTCATAAAGTCCAGAATGGCAGCAGCCATTTTCTGTTTTGTTTTTACTCCTCTAAGAAAGTCAGGTTTTGTACTGGAACACATGGAAACCTTGACCTGGTTACATCCATGTGAACCAAGTGTGGAGACTGGATGACCTGGGCCAGTTTGTATTCTCTGTGTTGACTCAGCTAACTTATTCCTCTGAGCCTAATCTTTCATACAAGTTGCAGAAACACTCTCTTGGAACCCAACTATGTTTCATCAGGAGATTCCCCAGTTTGTTGGGAACAGGAAGTCTCAAAACTTTATACTTGCAGCCTTATTAATAAAAGGACATACCAGTCTGGTTCATCCTATCTTTTAAAAACAGAACATTTGGGATTCTGTCTGGCTCAACAGAGGGCACTTTCCCTTGTATTTTAAAAACAGTGTATCGAATAGCTTGCTCTGTGGGAAATGGCCTCTGTCACCTTCAACTTCCAGAGAGAATGGCACTTTTAATGTGTGTATACTTGTTTGTTTTATGAGTATTCTTAAACAAAGAACCCAAACAATTGGAAATACAGCCAAAGCTGGATAAGAAGACACCTTTAATTATATGTATCTCAGATTTTATATTTATTTATTTTTATTTTTGAAATATATTTTATTGATAATGCTTATACAGTTGTCCCATTTTTTCTCCCCTGTATTCTCTACCACTGTGTACATCCCTCCCACCAGCATTCACTCCTTAATTTATGTCCATGGGACATGGAGAACATATAAGTTCTTTGGCTTCCCTATTTCGTATCCTGTTCATAACCTCCTCTTGTCTATTTTGTACCTACTATTTATGCTTCTTATTCCCTGTAGCTTTTACCCCATTCTCCACCCCCACCAATAACGCTCCATGTGGTCTCCATTTCTATGATTCTGTTCCTGTTTTAGTTGTTTGATTATTATTTTTTTTAGGTTCAGTTGTTGATAGTTGTGAATTTGTTGTCATTTTACTGTTCATAGTTTTGATCTTCTTCTTTTTCTTAGATAAGTCCTTTTAACATTTCATATAATAAGGGTAAGTGATGATGAACCCCTTTAACTTGACCTTATCTGGGAAGCACTTTATCTGCCCCTCCCTTCTAAATGATAGCTTTGCTGGATAGAGTAAGCTTGGATGTAGGTCCTTGCCTTTCATGACTTTGAATATGTCTTTCCAGCCCCTTCTTGCAGGTAAGGTTTCTCTTGAGAAATCAGCTGACAGTCTTATGGGAACTCTTTTGTAGGTAACTCTGCTTTTCTCTTGCTGCATTTAAGATTCTCTCCTTATCTTTCAGGTTGGGTACTGTAATTACGATGTGCCTTGGTGTGCACTTCCTTGGGTCCAACTTCTTTGGGACTCTCTGAGCTTCCTGGACTTCCTGGAAGTCTATTTTCTTTGCCAGATTGGGGAAATTTTCCTTTATTATGCATTGAAATAAGTTTTCCATTTCTTGGTCTTCCTTTTCTCCTTCTGGCACTCCTATGATTCAGATGTTGGAATGTTTAAAGTTGTCCTGGAGGTTCCTAAGCCTCTCCTCATATTTTTGAATTCTTGTTTCTTCATTCTGTTCTGGTTGAATGTTTATTTCTTCCTTCTGGTCCAAATCATTGATTTCAGTCTGTTTCCTTCCCTTCACTGTTGGTTTCCTATATATTTTCCTTTAATTTGCTTTTCATAGCCTTCACTTTTTCCTCCAGTTTGTGACCATACTCAACCATTTCTGTGATCATCCTGATTACCAGTGTTTTGAACTCTGCATCTGATAGGTTGACTATCTCTTCATCATCATTTATTTCAATTTTGGATCTTTGATCTTTTCTTTCATTTGGGCCATAATTTTTTTTTTTGTTTTGGTGCTCCTATTATATTGTAAGGGGTGGAGACTTAGGTATTGCCAGGGTGGGCAACCCACATTGCTGCATCATGGTGCTGTATGTGAGGGAGGGGTCAGAGACGGTACAATGCCCCTTGCTTCAGTCACTTCTCCTGCTACCCACAAGCAAATTGAGTTCTTCTGGTGCTAATTCCTTGGGTGGGTGAGTTTGTGTATATTCTAGGACCTTGTGGACCTCTCCAACAAATTCTCCTTTGAGCCTGGGAGTTTCTCCCACCACTAGAACCTGCAGAAATTTTTATAGCCAGAGGTTTTGAGGCTTTATTTCCTCATGCTGGAACCCTGGGTTGGAGTCTGTCTCACTCCCCTGTTGTTCCCCCTGGGTTGTCTGAATGCAAATGTGGACTGTCCAGTCCTCAAGCCACTGCCTCACCTGCCAGTTCCTCCAGCTGAGGTCTTACTGCTCCTCCTCTCTGCCTCTCCTACCAGTCTGAATGAATGTGTCTTTAATTCCTTGGTTGTTCGACTTCCATACAGTTTGATTTTCTGGCACTTCTGGTTGTTTTCTGTTATTTTAAATTTGTTGTTATCTTTCTTTTGATTGTGCAAGGAGGCAAAGTGTATGTACCTATGCCTCCATCTTGGCTGGAATCAGTCAGATTTTATATTTAAAATTTATTTTTTATCCTAGAGGTTAGCACATTTAGAGAGGAAACACTCAGTAAACGTTTTCTACCTTTAGGATTATGAGAAAAGCCAAGAAATCTTTTTTTTCACCATATGAATTGTCAGGTTTTGACTTATAGGGAACTGGTTTGACACCCTATTTACTGACTTGAAACTTCAGGGAGGTTCATTTCTCTAAGCCTTTTTTTATCCTTAATGTGTGGTGATATTGGAAGCACCAATACTAAGTACCTTGAAAATGGTGCTGCTTTATTTTTTGTATATTTTTTCCTAAGTATGCTTTATTGTTTCATGCCCTGAGATGGGTAAGTTGGGGATGGTACTCTTTTTTTTCTGTAAATATTTACAGCTAGTAAATATTTTAGGATTTACTTTGGCCATTTGGTCTCTATCACTATTCAATACTGCTCTCTCTTGTAGTGTGAAAGCAGCCACAGACAGTATAAAATGAATGAGCCTGGTTGTGTTCCAATAAAACTTTATTTATGAACACTGAAATTTGAATTTTATATGCTTTTCATAATTCATGAAATTTTCTTATTTTGGTAATTTTTCAACCACTAAAAATGTAAAATTAATTCTTGTACAGAAACAGGCAGTAGTGGTAGTTTGCCAGTAATCACCCTAACAGAATTTGCTTAATCTTTTTTATAGTAAATATTGTTTGTGGAGAAACATAAAATGGATTTCTTGGGAAGATTCAAGTGTTTTGAGTCATTGTAGAAAATCAAGTAGAGAGCAGATTGATATTTTCAGTGCATATTTCACAGGGGCATACTTGTCTGATAAATTTGATTATGAGCCTCACCCAAAATAAAGAAGTGGGTGAAAGAAATGACCAGTTGTAATTATAGGCCGTTAACTTGGATCCTTTTTGTGGTTTTGAAACAGTGATTATTTTCTTCTAAGCTGCCTGGCTTGGTTCTTGTTGAAGGTGTACACTATTTTGTTCCTTTAAAGGTTTCAGAGCACTTTCCTACATCATCCCATCTTTTCCTAGGACATCTGTGAGAACTTTAGTGGAATACATATGTGATGTATCATTTTACACAAGGGGGAGCAGCAGGCCAGAGAAATTCTGTGACTTTGCCTAGATTTAATCAATATAGCTATAGGGTCAGGCCTGGAAGCTCAGCCTTCTAACTCCTGGCCCAGAGCACTTGTACCCCACCATGCTGCTTTGTGGTAGTACCTGGCATTTGTGCCACAGTTTATACAAAAAGATCCTGTATTTGAGGTTTATTGATATGCTTCTTTTTATTGTTGTTCGGTTACAGTTGTCCTGCCTTCCCCCCATTCCTCTCTCCTACCCCACAAAAAGATCCTTTTCATAATACTATTTTATTTAACCCTCAGAAAATCCTATGAAGAGAGGCAAAGTTTATTATACCCTTGCTGTATGAGGCAACTTAAAATCTGATATAACTTCAGTTACCCTGGATCAGACACCCACTATGTACTAGAGACAAGTCTGGGACTTAGATTTTCAAACTCCTTTTTATTATACCATGCTGCCTTATTAAATGTGATGGAGGTGATGTCATTATTATCCAAACATTAAAAAATAAATTGAAAAATAACATCCTGTTCTGTTCCAGCCCCAGCAGTGATTTTTAGGGAGATTCGTATTCAGGGAATTTTTGCTTTCAAAATGCTGTGCGCACTCTTGTAAAAGGTTGAATTAAATGATTTTATTTTTGATAAGTGGCCCATATAAATTTATTATTTATTTATTTTGGTTCTTTCTGCTTGAGCTCCTTTGGTGAAATGAAGCACTGCTATATTTTTATTGCATACACAATTGTTAAAAGAAATTGAAAGATGCTTGTTAGTTTTAATATTGCATGGGTGGAAATATATCTTGCACTTTTAGGAACAGTTACAATTCCTAATAGTGCATTTTAAGAAGTAGTCTGGTTTTCTAGTTTTGTTCTTGATTTTAAAAAATTGTTAAATTTGCCAAAAATTCTTAGTCATCTTTTGTTGGGGAGGAGGCTTCCACTTGGCGTGACACAGATTTTATTGACTCATTCCTTTCCAGTCTGTGGAAGGGGAGTACCCTCTGGTCAGCCTGAGAGCAAGTTTTCTCTCTTTCTCTATATGCTTCTTTAACTATTGGATATATGCCCCTTTCAATAAACTATGTATGGCTTTAACTGTTGGAACTACAGTTAAGTTGAACACAAACCAAACACTCAGATTGCTTCTTACCTCTAAAGCTGTGACCCAGAAAGCTATTTTCTGAGACCCAGTGTCTCAGAAAATAATGTTAAATATCCTTTGTAAAATGACTATTCAGAACCTGCAAGGACTGTAGAAAGATAACAGATTATGGAAGGGAAGGGCTTGGATGAGGGGTGGGGAAAAATAAAATAATTCAGCTTGAGCATGAGAGTTGCCATTTATACTGCAAGAGTCTAGATTTGTCCAGTATCCAAACTTGGCAATATCAAGAACTGAAGCAGAGTAAGAAATTCAGAGAGGTTTCTAAACCATGTTTCACAACTGTTGATTGAACTTTACATTAAAGTTCATTTGATTACACTTTTTTAAAAATTCTTTATTTTATTGATTATGCTATTATAGTTGTCCCATTTTCCCCCTTCACTCCCCTCTACCCTTCCCACCCCCTTCTACCCACATTCCCCCCTTTAGTTCATGTC
>PVIA01012432.1:0-37878 GCA_004024845.1 Tonatia bakeri
GGGCTGCACCGCCCTCTGTCATTGTTTCGGGCTTAAGTCAGGCAGGGGAAATAAGGCAGCCAAGAGATTAGGAGACTTTTTGCAGACAGAATGAGGACTCAGGCTATATTAAAGCCAAGGGGTGAGGGTCCATCATACTCTTTTGCTACAGCCCCCCAAGTCCTTCCCTGAGGGCCCCTCCATGATCATGCCTGTCTTAGGTCATCCTCCCTTGAGGAATCTTACCCATCACTGGCTAACCGATCAAGCAGTGGGGGCCAGGCAGGGTGAATGAAGTAAAAGAGGCTGAGCCGGTGCCCCTGCCAGGGGGATAAGCTTTGTCTCCTTAGTGGCTTGTGGTCCCAAAGTCGCTCACTCAGCCTTGGCCATGGGGGCGGGGGGATGGTTACAGCTCCTGAAACGAGGCAGGGCGGTTCCCAACAGTGAGGGGGTTTGTGATGCCGGTGTCACCGATAGGGAGCCTATCCAGAGAAGAGGGGTAAGGGACTTGTCGGAGCCAGGAGTGTAGCGCCGGATTTGCATCCAGGCTGTCCCTGTGACACTGGGTGCCAAGTCTCCCTGGGGACAGGGACACCCCCCACCCTGGGGTGGACAGGGTGCTTCCCACCAGACTGGAGGACAGTGAGGTGCCGGGGGTGGCGGAGGCGAGCAGGGCAAGGTCCCAGGTGGCAGGAGGAGGCTCAGGCAGTAGCCAGGCGGGTGGTCTAAGGGGGCTGATCCCCGTCCCCCAGCGAAGCCAGGGCTTCAGGACGGGGAAGGAGGGACTGGTGTGGGAGTGTGGGGAGCTGGGCAGGAAGGGCTCCATCATCCCCTAAGGTACCCTCCCACATGGCTCGCACCTGGGAGCCCACTGTTGTGGTGGGCGGTGCTGTGGCCGAGCCCTCCCCTTGTCTCTACAGAACTGTCAGCTGTCACGGTCTGTGCCACGCCAGGTGCGGGCGGGGGGGACACTCGGTCGGGATAATCTAGAGTCACACCCTCACCACTGGGGCATGGATGTGGTAGAGAGGTCTGTGCTCCTAGGAAGCCTGCCCTCTTGTGGGTCTGCTTTGTGATGCTTTCCTGACTGGCCATTTCACGTTAAACAAAGAAGTCGTGCAGTATGGGAAGCTGCACTTGGAGGGGTCAAGGTGCCTCTGATGGCATTCCTGCCGCCCACGGAGTAGCCCCCTGGGGCCTTGCTTCCAGGCAGTGAGGGTGGCCTGGCCCTGGGCCTCTGGGTCCGCTCTGGCCTGCCCATCGCAGCCGGTGGAATGAATGGTGGGTGGGATTGTCTGTGCCCTGTACTCAGGCCAGCTTTGCGATAACCGAGGGAAAGTTCCAGAATCGCCTCTTTGAATGTTTGAGCTCAGAGGGACTGTTTGGAAGTGGCAATGTCCCTGGAGCCATGGCGAGGGGTGGGGGTTACAGTTGTGCTTCCCTGACTGGGTGCTCCTGGGAGCACCTGGTGAGCGCCCGCAGCCAGGAGCACCCCAGCATCCTTGTCCTTTCTGAGGAGACTCCAGGTTTTAATATTTCTTTAACCCAAGGGGGCTTTTTTGAGTATTTGATTTTTTTTTCCTTTCCTGTCTTTTCCTCTTTCTTCCCTCTCATTTTCTACTTAACCTCTGTGCCATCGCATCGAGGCCGACGGGTGTCTGTCCCGATTCCTACCTCCGACTTTACTGAGGCTTCCAGAATCTTCTTGTGCTGGCTGGGGAGAACCCTTGGACCCCCGCACAGCATTTCCTCGGGGACGTGGGCTTTGGTTCGGACCTATGAGACTGAGCTCATTGATTAAGTTCTGTTCTCTGCTGTGTGCCATATGGTCCGTCTGTCGGGTGGTCGTATTTTGGGAGCTGGGCGCGTGGTTCCCGACACGCCTGGTTTTGTCGTCTTCTCGGGAGCAGCACTAACAGTTTCCTTTATCTGCGTTTCTTCTGTGAGACGATTGGGTCTCTCTGTCCTAATGGGACAGGCAGCCCCCATGTTAGGCTACTGTACTTTGTAACTTCCGCGTTAGGACCCTGTGCTTTGTTCTTTGTTTTCGCCAAATAGGGTAGGGAGACCTAACTTCCACACTGGGCTTCTGTAACCTTGCTTTGCCGTGTAGGCATGGGGTCTGGGGCTATTTAAACCCGGGAGGTCAGAGTTCGGGGCTCAGAATTTGGAGACCCTCTCCTCTGAGCCCGCGCGAGTAATAAAGGATTGTGCTCCGACATCTCTCCCGTGTGTGAGTTATTTTTCCGCAACACTTAGGCAGTTGGGTCCGTCTCAAAGTCCTCTGTTTCGTGTGTGTGCAATGTCCCCCGTCCTGCACATTACCTTTTCCTACCCTCCTGCACGGTCGCCCCGTCTGGGTCAGTTTGTCATGGGCTCCCCTCTCTCGGTGTGTAAGCGGCTCTTTTCTCTGGGTTAAAGCGCCCTGTCGAGATAGTTCGTGTTTGCCGCAGTGACCCCCTGAGGTTGGTTTGGCCCCGGCCGGCCTCTTCCCAGACAAGTTGACTTCTCGGGCCTGGTAAGCTTTCTTCCTCTGTGGTTTGGAGGTCAGGGCAAGTCGCGGGGCTCTGGTCTGCCCAGCTGTCACCTGCAAGAGAAGGAAGCAGTTCCTCCGAAACGACTTGGTGGGGTCACGGACCAGTGCAGCATTAGTGCTCACGGGGGCTGCTCCCCGGATGAAGTGGCTGTCTCACCGGTGACGTGCCCCATGTGTCCCCACCCAGCATTTGAGGGTGCGGTTCTCTCTGAGAAGGTTGCCTTGTGTGCTGTTGAATCTGCTAACCCTGCTGTGTGTTTTTCGTCGCTCCTTGCCTTGTTGGGCAGTTTGGGTTTTGTTCATGTAATGCCTTGATCTGGGGTGACTCAGGTGAGAGTCTAGGTCCACCCTTGTTTCCTCCCGCCCAGTGCTCAGGGCCCCTGTCTTGGTGTTTGGGGGGCTACAGGTAGTAACGGTGTCTCAGGACTCCATAGCCCCACGATGTCCCATGGGCGCCAGCATTGGTGGTGAGTGGCGTAGCTCTGTGACCCCAGCCTCCTCCTGGGAAGCCAACCCGCCTGGTTCCCGCTCAATCCTGCCTTGGTTCCCGTGCAGACTTGCACTGGTGCCTTCAGTGAGCTGGGCACGGCTTGGCCATGGCCTTCGCCCTTTTCCAAGAACTGAGAGTGCCGTCTGATCGTGTTTCTTCCCGGCCTGCAGACTCCCGCACCACCCCCACCCCCTGGTTTCCCAGAGGGAGTCCCACTTTCTGGCCTGGCAGCTTGGGCCTGGCAGGTGGGCTGTGAGCATTTTCTCTCTGACTTGCCCCTCCCCATGTCCTCCACGCCCGACCTTAGGAGGCCACAGTGACCCCCAGTGATGCGTGTTCCTGGGCCTTCCACCTGGGGCCTCCTTCCTGCCTGCTCCAGTTCCAGCTGCGGAGAGCCCAGGTGTGAGCAGTGGCGCCAAGGACTGGCTCAACGGCGTCCCTCCTTGCGGTGCGTTACTCCTGAGCTTAAGGGGCTTCCCCACGGGGCTTCTCCACGTCCTCCTCCCGTCCTCCTGCGTCGGAGTCACAGTGAGGGCTGCTTACCGGCACTGCCCAGGCTGCACCCCGGGAGAGTCGGTAGGCCTGGGGCTGGGGCCCCGGCATCCCTGATTTTCGAAGCACCCTAGGCGGCTCTGTCCAGCCAGAGTGAAAACACCAGCTTAGAGGGACAGCGTTGGCATCGTGTCTTGAACGGTGTCGTTGCTGAGAGGGTGGTTTTGTAATGTTCGGTGCGTCTCCATCTGTTAGCGATAAGGGTAACGGGTGCTCTTGTGGCTGTTCCAGACAGACAGACAGACACCTGGGAGGTGGACAGCGAGTCACTCTGCCCGGCTGGAACGGGAGGCATCTCCAGACTCGACACCGCTCTCTGTGGAAGCCAGCCTGGACGGGGCTTCTCGGCCTCGACTTCTGGGGCCCCGAGCCCCTCAGCCTGGGGGGTCCCCGGGTTTCCTTTTCCGTCTCTCAGCCCTGGGCAGCGATGTTCCGCCAGCACGCTGCAGGGACCTTTAAAACATGCGCTGCCTGACTATTTCGGGGCACTGACCTCTTTTCCCTTAGGTTGTCAAGTGAAAAAAATGACAGCGGCCAACACAACAACAGCCATTGGGTGTGAGCGCCCCATCTTGAACCATAAATAATATATAGGTTACATAATGGAGCCTCATCTCATGTCATGCTGCACAGTAAGGTTGCGTCTGATTGGGTAATAACTCTTCGTGCCGGAAACCGTCATATGCCAGTATACGCACCAGATTTTTTAGAAAGTCACTTTGGAGCAAAAAGGGCAGGTAACTACTATTATTTATTTTTTTATGGATCAATCAAAATTACATGTATTTTTTTCAGATGGGCAAAATGCACATTTTTTGGTGTGCCGCAGAGTTTGGTAATCAGCGTGTGTGCTGAGACGAGGACGGTTCGAAATCGCTGGCTTTCGGATCGGGGCCCGGTCTCGCCCCTCCAGCCAGCTGCAGAGGGGATCGTTGGTTTTGTAGACACTTAACAAATTTCGTGACTTTACTTTTAGAGAGAGGGACAGAGAGGAAGAGGCACAGGCCACACGCCCTTGACGGACTGACGGAGTGCGGCCTCTGCGGGCGCGGAAAGCGAGCGCAGCCTGTGGAGGGAGGGGGCCCAGCAGGCTGCCGGGGGGGACGGATGCTGAGGGCAGTCGTGCTCAGTGAAACAAACCAGCCACAGAAAGACAAGTACCAAATGACCCTCCCTTCACAGGCTGCCTAGAATAGTCGAACTCACAGAAGCAGATTGTGGTTACCAGGAGCCAGGGGGCCAGGAAGTCGGGGTGGGGCCTGAACCTGCAACCCAGGCACCTGTGCTGACCGGGAATTGAACCCTGACCTTTCACTTTGCGGGACGACACCCAACCCACTGGGCCACGCGGGTCAGGGTTACTCGATTTTTAAACTGCTTCGCGGCTGTCTCGTGGGGCTCGAGGCCCGACCTACAGGAAGTTAGGTGTAGTGGGTCACCAGAGGCCTTCATCTTCGGAAACGATGTGAAGAGCACAGAACAGATTAATGTTTAGGGCCTCCCTCTTTTTAAGGTTTTATTTATTTGCTTTTAATTGTGGTTAAAAGAAACATGTAAGAGAGACCTCTTGGCTATTGTGAATAGTGCAGCTGCGAACACGGGTGGACAACTATCTCTTCGAGACCCGTTTTCGGTTCTTTTGGATGTACACCCAGAAGTGGGATTGCGTCATCGTGTGATAATTCTGTTTTCCGTTTTATCTTTGGAACCTCCATACGGCCTTCCATACGGTTTTCCCCAGTGGCCGTATCATTTGACGCTCGCCAGCAGTGCGCACAGTTCCGGGTTCTCCAATCTCGCCAACACGCCTTCTTTTCTGTTTTGGTCTTTAAAAAAAATGATTTTATTTATTTTTAGAGAGAGGGGAAGGGGAGGAGAAAGAGAGGGACAGATATATCAATGTGTGGTTGCCTCTCACATGGCCCCCACTGGGGACCTGGCCCACAACCCAGGCATGTGCCCTGACTGGGAATTGAACCGGCGACCCTATGGTTCACAGCCTGTGCTCAGTCCACTGAACTACACCAGCCAGGGCTTTCTTTTCTGGCTTTGACCATCCTCATCCTTGGGGCTGAGCGGGGAGGCTGTGCTGAGGTTTTGACTAGCATTCCCCAGTGGCGAGTGAGGCTGGGCACCTTGTCACCCATTTGTTGGCCGGCCTGCCCTTTTTCCAGGGCATGCATTTACTTAGATTTTATGTAATGTGTATCCAACGGTCCTTTTTCTTGACTTTATTGGTACCAATGCTGCTTGTGGTAAAAATGAAAGCCCAGTTGAATTGTTTTCAATAGCACGGGTTCCTCCCATTTCACGCGAGCTTGGGGAGCTTATTTCTGAGCAGACCGTTTAGAAGGATTTCCTTCCGTGAAATTGGGAGCAAGCCTCCCCTGGCACTGCTCCCAGAAAGCCGCCTCCCCCCACCCCCTGCAAACTGTTCAAAGGGCCCCTGTAGTTAAAGTCCGTTGTCATGAAAACCGCGGATAAAACACGCTGGTCGCCCTGCAGATGGGAAATCTCAGAAGAGCCACCCACCCAGTGTCTGCAGATTGCCCACTGAATGTGTTTTCTGTGGGTTTACAAGCACTCCGTGCTTATCATAGATTTAGAAAACAGACCCCTCGGAAGAAATTAAAAACCCTCTGACAGCCTCTGAGAGATTAGGCACGTGGACGTCATTCCAGAATTGGGGTCCTTCACACTCACTCCTGCAGCCTGCGGCTCCCCCGGCCGTCCTGGGGGCAGGCCACATGGACGTCTCCCGTCTGTGTGCCAGGGGCAGTGCCGTCTTCCGGGAGTTGTTTGCACCGCTGCGTCGCCACCCCCGTGTTGACGGTGAGGGAGGTCGGAGGTCCTGTCATTCACAACTGCTGTGCACTCCCAGTCACGCTTTCTGGGAGGGGGTTTCAGCAGGCACCCCCGCAAGGGAAACAGCTTTCCTGCGGCCCCAAGTCTGGCCAAAGAGCCTGAGGGGATGGCACCAGGGTGGAAGCCGTCCAGCGTGTGTGGAAGCCGTGCCCGTGCAGACCCTCGGTGCAGACCCTCGTGGGTGGCCAACGAGTGCCTTCCTCTGCATCCCTCCACCAAGGGCTGCCCTGAGGCCCCCCCACCTTTCGGAAGCCTGGTTTGGGGGTGCTGCTGGCGGCACTGTTCACACGGCCGTGAGCCCACTGCCAGGTGTTTCACTGGGTCTGGTTTGGCAGGTTTGCCTGAACCTTCGAGAAGGAATGTTTTCATCTGTCTCAGCGGGTCAGCTCCTTACCAGCCGTGGGAAAACGGTCACTTCAGGATTCGTGATGGTCTTGAACTTGACCCCGCTTTGCTGCCCCACAACGTTCGGTGGAGCCGGTAGGGTGGGTTGTCCCATGGACACTCAGCTGGAAGTTCACAGTAGTGTCTGGAATTACAACTCGGGGTGCACTGGGTCCCCTTGAGTACAGCAACTTCTGGAACCTTCAGCTCCACTCGGACCCGAGGCTTCTGCGTTAGTGATGGGCTGGCCCTGCGTGAAGAGACGGCAAGGGGTTCATCCCCCAGCAGCCCCAGCTGCTCCCCTCCCCTCCCAGCCATTCACAGCTGTTTGGCCCACAGGAGGGAGGACAGGGAGGAGTTAGGGGGCTCTTAGTCAGTCAGTGTACCCACACTGGGAGGTGCGGGGTCCACCGAGACACATGGCGATTTGTAATGAGGGTGGTTGTAAAGCTCACCCTGATGACAGGGTGTGACACGTGCCCAGCACACCTGTCTCAGCACTGTCCCTGGAGCCTCCGAGCCGGGCCCAGCAAGCAGCTGCCTGGGATCCGCGTGCGCGGGGCTTGGGGATTCGGAGGAGGGTGCCCAGTGTGGACTGGGGAACTGAGCCCTTAGTCCTGATGGCGGCAGCTCTACGCAGGGGAACCCCACACCATCAAGGCCTGTGGTTTGGGCTGAGTAGTTCGTTGTCCCCAGATGGAAGCCCTTGGGCCTTCGAGTGGTGGGGGAGGTGACAGCAGCTCCCGGGGCAACAGGTGATCTGCAGGTGATCAGCAGGTGCGAGGCGGTGCTGAGTGTGCCCACGCTGCTGCCCTCTCCCTGCGCAGGTGGGACAGCGTCCCCAGGGGAGCTCGGGCACCGGCTGAGGCCACGGGGCCTGCATTCCGTGGGGTGACAAGAGCTTTCTTCTGTCACTGCCCGGGGAGCTCGGGCCTCATTCTAGAACCCCGCCAGTGAGGCGGGCACCATGAGCCTCTTCATTTAGCATTTGGGGAAACTGAGGCACCGGGCACTTCACCCAAGCTTTGAAGGTCAAAAATTGAACAAAAGTGGTCTGACCTGGGGCATGCCATCCTAAACCCCCTCCCCGCTTCTGTCCCCAAAGGGAACTTGAAAGAGGATGTGTTACTTCTCCCCCATACCCCGCATCCTCAGGTGCCCGGCACCCGGTGAGTTCAGGCCCCTCCCAGCTCTCCGAAGGGTGGCAGCTCCGAAGCACGGGACGCTTGGCTGAGGGCAGTGCCTGCGACCTGTGGGTCCTCTCTGTGTGCCCGCGCCCCCTCAGGTCAAGGGCCGTCATCTGATGACCCCTGGGAGGGATACCACAGACTTGAGGGACTTCACCAGGCAGCCCATCCATCCCTGCAGGGTGGCCCCCTTCCTCCAGCACCAGCCCACCTGGCCAGGTGTGTGCCGAGGGCCTGAGCGGGGCTGCTGGTGTCTGGGCCCCCCTAGGAGCTGCCTTTGTAGAAACCCAGGACAGGATATCTGTCACCTGTCTCACTTACCCAGCCCCTCCTCCCTGCCCCTTCCCCCCCCACCCCGTTCACTCGGAGCGGCGGCAGCTAGGCCGGGCTCCATTCCCCGGACGAGTGCTGGGTGCTTCGCTTTGCTTGTTTTGTTAAAAATAGAAGAGCTTGTGTTCACACCCGCTGGCTGGCAGTGGACTCGGGGAAATCTTTCAGCAGAGAGGGAGGGTGGGGCCTGCAGAAGGGGCTTCACGACTCCGGCGGGGGGTGGGGGCGGGGCAAGGTCAGCATCAGCAGCTGAGCCGCGTTGACAGTGCGTGCCCTTGACAGAAAGTGAGGAGAAGGGCACGTTCCCTCCGTGGCCTTCCTCCCCAGAACCCGTGACCCCACAGTGACCGTGAGCGAAACGTCAGGCACACCCCAACGGAGGGGCACTCACAGAAGCCCTGGCCAGTCCTGGCCGAGGCTGCCTAGGTCGTCCCCGTGTGGGAGTGTCTGAGAAACCGTCAGGGCTGTGAGAAGCCTCAGGAGACGGGGCTGCCTGTCGAGTGGCGTCCCGGGAGAGCCCCTGGGGTGGGAAAAGGACGTTGGGGGAGACAGTGGTCATCTGGGTAAAGAATGGACATCAGCGAGCGACAGTGATAACGAGCCCGCCGCATTCACCCGACGGACACACGCTCCTATTGTGCCACGTTGGCAGTAGGGGAGCGGGGCTGGGGACCCACTACATTCTCCCTGCAACTTTCCTGCCTTTTTTCTCAGTTTCCTCCCTTTGTCCTGTGTCTCAGCTTTGGATTTTTGTTCTGTGACTGCCATTAGGTTTGTGTAAAATGTCTCATACGTACAATGGGCGTTTTTCACACAGCTTTTCTACGGATCTAAAAGTAAGTCTGTTCTGAAAGGAAGAGAGTGTTTAAAAAGCAGGTGGGGACGGCCAGTGGGTGGGTGGGTGGGTGGGTAGCAGGGGGTTCACACCCCCTGCCCTCTGCACCCACGCCTGCCCACGCGGCGACCCTGGCTGGGGTCTGGATCCAGGTGCCCCTGCCAGGGAGAAACCCAGGCCCCCCTCGCCCCGGCCTACAGCCGCCCAGTTCCTCAAAGCCCAGTGTCGGGGGCCCAGCCCCTCCGGTCAGGCTGGGGCCTGTCTCCTGCCCACAGCACCTCCTTTGTTCCCCCGACCCAGTGCTCAGAGGTGAGCTGCTCTCCCGGCCAGCGAGGGGGCTGGTTTCCAAACGCAAACACGATCGTCTCTTTGCCAGGTGAACTTGAGAACGGAGAACGGGAACAGAGCAGTGGGGACAATGGGCCCGTTTATAAACCGCTCTGCAACACCGAGGCCGGGGAGTGAGGCTTGGGGTGGGGGTGGGGAGAGGAGTTCGTGGTGGTGGCCCGGGGCCCTGCCTGTCCTGTTACCCACTGGGGGTCCCCACCCGGGGTTGGTGCGTGGGAAACAGGTGAGACCGTCTTCCCCGAGGGTGGCTGAATAAAGCCAGTGTGGAGGGGACACAGCCACACTGAGCTGTCTGCCCTTTTAGCTGTCTTCTGCTTACGCCACGCACTGGCATGGCAGCCAGGCAGCCAGCACCGGCACTCAGCAGCCCCTGGCAAGTCACAGTGCACCCACGCACACAGCCCGGGGCTCTGCGCACCAGTGAGTGATCTTCGGAGAGAAGGATTCTCACAGGACCCAGCTCCAGGGAGCAGACAGGCCTGCCTTCCGCCCGCCCAGCCCGTCTCAGGTCTGTGTGCAGGGGCATCACCCAGGGGCTTGTTAGAAGGCCCATTCAGACCCAGTAAATCTGGAGGAGGGGGCCACTGGTCCGGGGACCGCAGTCTGAGTAGCCAGGGGACCCCTGGTCAGCAGAGGTGCGGCCTGGGCTGGTGGTGGGTGGCCTCCCGGAGACGGGTCCCCTGCTCTGTGCCTTGGGGCCTGGGTCTGAGGCTTCATCAGGCGGATAAATTGGGAGGTAAGCCTGACCGTGAGTAGAGGGATGAGAGTCAGCCGGGAAGAGAGGTGGTGGGGGGAGCGGCGGTGTCGGGAGGGGTCCTCCATGGTCTGCGTCTGCCCAGGTCGGGACTGGACCTGAGCTGCTGCGTGAGTTTAGTGTGAATTATTCACAGAGACCGCCCGTAAGCTCCGCACTTGCGGGTGGGACAGGTGGCACCTCCCAGGTGAGGTGCTCACCCTTCAGGCCGGAGTTCAGAGGCTGTGAGCGTCCAGTGTTGCCCTTGCCCCGTGATGTGGTAGGGGGGCCAGATGGCCGCTTCGGTGTCCATACTACCCCTGGAATCACTCACGAGCCCCTTCCCTGCAGCCTGGGCTTTCCAGAAGGTTCTTCGCCTTGCCACTCCACTGCCAAGCCCAGGCCTTCTGACCTGGTCCCCGAGAGTCGAGCACTTATCAGTTAGAGCCCACGGCACTCCCTGCGAAGCGCTCCAGGCCCTTCCCCCGCTCCGAGGCGGGACCAGCTGTGCCGTGTGTGCAGGGTCTTCCTAGGAAAGGCAGGTGCTAGACTTTCGGGGGGTCTTCATTCCTTCTAAGGCCGTGGTGCAGAGAGCGGGGTGGCCCCGGGGCCACGGGGGGGTTGCGCTTGCCCACGTCCATCACTCGTGGGCTGTGGATATCCCGTGTTTCCCCACTCCGTCTCACCAGGCGTGGCCACTCCCTCGTTCGTTCATCCAGCATTAGAGAACCTGAGACACTGGGGTGTCGGGGGGCGGGCAAAACACAGGGTCCCGGGCACCGACCTGTGGTTGGCCCCGTGGCCCCTGAGGCTGCCCGGGCCTGCGCCCGGGCCGTTTTTGCCCCCGAGCAGTGCCGTGAGCTCAGGTTGGGCTTCTTCCCTGAAGCAGGCGTCCTTCCTGAAGCCCATGCAGAAAGTTCTTTTGTTTTGCAATATTGGCATGACCGAATCGATGCCACAGCCAAACAGGATGTGGGCTGGGTGGCTCCCAACTTCCAGCTGCCCATGGCTCTTGTTTTCAGATGCCAGGAGAGGGACAAACCGCCCACCATGGGGTGCCTCGAGGCCTGGGGGTCAGCGCAGGGCTGACGGGGAGAGGCCGAGGCCTGCCCCGCCCACCGCCCACGCCCTAATTACCGGGAAGGGAGCCGGCAAGGGGTGGGGCCGTTTCTGGGAGCCACATCCAGCCTGGGAGGGGCTGGAGTGTGACTCCGGAGCAGGGCTGCCAGGTGAAAGCCGGAGGCCTGTGCGTTTGGTTCACCGGGAGCGGGAGCAGGAGCGGGGGCGGGGGAAGGGTTTCCAGGTGGGGCCACGCTTCTAGGTCAGAGCCGCTCTGTTCTTTGAGGGGCGAGGCGAGTGCACGGGAGGCAGGGGTGTTTTCTGGCGTCCCACCCTACACAGGGCACCTGTCCTGACGACTCCATGGGGTACCAAGGCGCCAAGCCACGGCGTCCCTGAGTCTTGAGCTGTGAATAATACTTGAAAATATTTAGAGTGAACATAAAAATCACAAAAACCGTGAACACCCCTCTAGACTTGTACAACTACTACCCCGGCCAAGGAGTGGAACTTTACCCTTGACTTTGAAGTTCCTGGTGCCCTTGTGCTACCCCATGCCCTTCTCACCTGCCTCCCCAAAATGTGTTGAGTCCGGCGTGCATGAAGCACCCAGGTAACCCTGCCTCAAATTGTGTGGCTGCCGTTTCCTTGTATTTACCTACAGTTTTGCCCCGGAGCAGTAGACGTGTGACACTATGTAATGTCACTTGTTTCTTATGTTTACCACCTCTGTGTCGTGAGTGGGACTGTGTCCCGAGTGGGCCTGTGTCTCGTTTGTGTCCGGCCAGCTCACCTGTGGCCCCTAATCCCCCCTCCCCATAGCCACACCCTGTGGGGTTCCCGCCCTGAAGTGGCCGGCCAGCCACCTGCTTCTAACAGACAGAAGCCACCAGGCGGGAGGGAGGCCACTTCCAGGACTCGCTGGAGAGGATGACCTTCGTCTTGAGAGCCCCTGGCAGCAGGAGCCGAGGCCCTCAGCGCTCGTTCCGGGGGGACGTCTGGTCTGGGGGATGTGAGCAGGCACCTGGCTGGTTTCTAGGCTCTGCTCTCCGTATTGCTGGCCATCAACGAGTGCCTACTGGCTCTTCTGGTTTCTTCTGATGCAAAGATCGTTTTCATGATTTTGGCCCATTTTTCTTATTGAATTGTAATTCTTTGAATTTTCTGGAAAAGAAGCCTTTCTTGGCCATGGGCTTCACGAACGCTGCCCCCCAGCTTGTCTCCTGGCCACGTGGGTTTTAAAAACCCAATGAGGCACATTCTGAACCCCGTCCCAGGGGATCCTCTGCAGGCTTGTTGTTGAGGTGTTCCCAGGCCTGGCCCGCGGCCCCCTTGGCCTTGGCATCGTGCCTGGGAAACGGGCTCCCGCTTATCGTGGTGATTTGACGCTGCCTTCCTGGGGCGGAGCCGGTTCCCTCTGCCTCTCCCGGGTCTGGGAGTGCTTTCCCGTTCAAAGCCGCGGAGGTTGGGTCTCTCAGTCCCTTTGGAGGACCTGTGAGTCAGAACTGCACCTCGGGCCCTGCCCTCCGGCCTGCAGCTCCTAGTCTGCATTTTGTGGTGGACGCCCGGCGGGGTGCTGGCTCTGCCCTGAGGAAGGCAGGAATGCGGGGTCTGGGGAGAAGGTGCCCAGGCACCAGAGTGAGTGCATTCCTGGAGAAAGTTAAAATTAGAAAGAGCGGCTCCATTTCCTGCCGATCCTGCTGATCCCGGTTTGTGTTTGTTTTCGCAGGGATTCTTCTGCAGCCAGGGGCTGCCAGAAGGGAGGTGAAGTCACGTTTCGGGATGGAGGTGATCTGTTTCCATGGCGATCTTTGTTGTGGAGGGCAGTGGCTTTGTTTGTGAATTCCTGCAGAATTATGCTGGAAAGGAAAAAGAGTATTATCGAAACAACCCCTTTTTACAGCCAGCAAGAAAGACTTTCTTTCTTAAAAAGCTCTTTCATGAGAAGGGAACCTCGTGGCGAGCACCCCTTTGTTATCGAACTCGAGAGGGGTGGACAGGAGAGGGGAGGACTCGGCTCCTGACCCCAGCCCCCCACCCCAGCCGTCTCCCACCTGTCCCCTGGAGACTGCGAGTCTAGGGCAGCCCCCCCGAGTGGCACAGTCTGGTGGGCACCTCGGGGCACCAGGGTTAGCAGATAAAACTGCAGGACACCAGGTACACTTGACTACACTGGACGCACATACACTCACGATAAAGTGCTGTGTGTCTGAAACTCAAGTCTCACTGGCTGTCCCGGATTTTATCTGGGGACCCTCACCATGCCCTCTACCTCGGCAGTACCTTGCGGTCCTTGGTTTGGGCTCCTTGTGGTGCCTGGGCCCCTCTCAGGTGAGGAGGGCCTTCCCCTGCCCTGTGGGCTGGCGGCCCGTGTGGGCAGACCTGTGCCTCCGTTCAGCCCGTTGGCTTCGGTTGTTCGGCGCTGGGCAGGCTGCTCCCCTGCCATGGCAAAGCCCGCCCCCCGAGAGCATGCTGTGCCCAGGCAGGCCCTGACTGCCTGGCCCGTCCGATGCAAGGCCCGGGGCTGGGGGGCACCGGGGCAATGTGAGTGCTCCTCGGAGACTCACCCCTAAGGAGCAGGGGACCGGAGTCACCTGTGGGCCTTGAGGTCACCTACACTGGCCTGCCCAGAAGTGCGGTCCTCCAGTGGGCGTGGGAGAGGTGTCACCAATACCTGGAGTCCCGGTGCGTGGGGGCTGGGGCTTGAAGGAGGGTCTGAGGGGGCGTTCCCTGCGGGAGGGGTGGGGTGTGCTTGTGGGGTGAGGGTGGGCACCTGACTTGTCCAGAGTGGAGGAATTTGGCAGGGGGTGCTGAGGAGGCTGGAGGTGGGACGGGGTCAGAGCGGGGAGAGCCCTGAAATGGACAGGAGGAAGCAGGCGTGTCGTGTTGCTGGGCAGAGAGGGATGCGCCGAAGGGGAGTGAGTGAGGAGGTGCGCTTCGGGGAGAGGCGCACCTGGGGCCACGTGGGGCGCAGGCCGACGTGCAGACAGGCCGCAGGTCCCGGGGACTCTGCTCCCTGTTCAGGAGCTGGGCTCTGTAATGCAGCACCGTGCGGGGGCCATGCGGGGGCCTGGGTGCGGGCCTGGGGGCTGGGAGGCAGCAGTGGACGAGACGGGATTCCTGTGCCCGGACCGCACAGTTCGCCGGGCAGAGCCAGCACACCGGTTGCTTGGGGGGTTCTGTAGCAACTTCCCAAGTGCCTGCTGTGGTCCAGGTGGTCTGGGTGAGCCACCTGCCTTCACGGACACTCATTCCGGCAGAGAAGAAGGGAAGCGAACAGACGCTAGACGAGGAGTTGCCGAGAGTGATTGTGAGGCCAGGGAGGGGTGGGGCGGGAGGTGTGCCGGTCCGGTCGGGGTGCGGCCCCCAGAGACACGCAGTCCTGCGCCTGACCACCTGTGGCCGTTGCTCCGTGTGGCAGAAAGGCCTTTGCAGATGTGTTTCCTTTAAGGATCTTGAGATGGAGCGATTACCCCAGCTCACCCAGGTGGCCCCTGACTATAACACAGTGACAAATGTCATTTCAAAAGAAGGTCTTCCTGCCAAGGAGAGGCCCACGTGGTGACAGAGACCGAGGTTAGAGCAATGTGCTCTGAAGGCGGAGGGAGGGACCACAAGCCAGGGCTCTGGGCCGCCGGAAACGGCAGGTAAACGGATTCTCCCTTCAGAGCCCGGGCTGTGGCTTTGGCCCGTGAAACTGGCTTCGGATTTCTGACCCCCAGACTGGAGAGAATAAATCTGTGTTTCAGGTCACTGAGTGGGTGACAATTTGTTAGAGCAGCCCTCAGGAGGTGACACGAGGTCAGGGAAGGTGACGTTGGAGCAGAGCCCCTCAGTGTCAGCGACTCGCCATGCCCTCAGGAGGCTGGTGGGGTCCTGCTGCGTGGGCTCCAGGCCCAGCCGAGGACCGTGAGTCCCGAGGGAGCCAGGAGCTCAGAGGGCCTCCAGCCTGGCTGAGAGCCACAGGGAGTTTGTGTATTTTTAATGTAAAAATGTCAGTGGCGGTATAAATAGATACCCTTTGCTTTTCTCCAGATTTAGTTGAGTATAAGTTCGTCTTATTGATGGAACAAACTACTTCAAGCCTTTCTAAAGCGGGAGTCTCTCACACGGCCAGAGAGGCCACCGGCTTCAGCGGAGCTGACCAGGAATGCTCACATCGCAACCACGTCCGTGTCGTGGCCAAAGGCCCAGTGCCCAGTGCTAGCTTCACATGGTCATCTGTTCTGGTCGGGGGCTGACATTCTGGAGAGAGGTGGCCTCCTGAATCGGGAGTGGGGAGCTGGGAGAGTGAGGTGGGGAGCAGGGAAAGGCTGGGCGGGTGACCAAGCTCATGGTCATCGTGACTGCTGAGGACCCTCCTAGAATCGTCCCTCTGCAGGACGGGAGGCTGGGGCACGGAGGCCTGGGTGCTGGGGGGAGGCGTGTAGACACGCCCCACTTGGTGTCTACACCGTGTGGTCTTCACCAAGTCCAGACCTGATGGGTCCCTGGGGTCCGGAGGAAGGCAGGTGTTCCTGCCCCATCCCAGTCTGTCTTCAAGATGGTCGGCCATCAGCGAGGCAGAAGGTGCTGGAAGGTCAAGAGGAAGTGCACATGTATTGGGGGGGTACAGAGACAGACAAAAGGGGGGTTAGCTCTTGTGCATGGTGTCCTCTCCTGACACCTCTCGGGAGCCCCGTCCGCCCAGCGGCCCCTTCCTCAGGTCCCAGGAGACCCTCTCCCTCTCGTTCTGTCCGAGAGCTGCTTTGTGTCTTGGCGTCTGCATGCGCAGCCCTGTCTGCCATCCAGGCGCCTGCTCTTCCCTCCGCCCCAGAGAATGGGGCACCTGGGGTGGGTGAGCTCGCCGGTCTCTCTGTTGTTCAAGGGCCCAGAGCCCAGGGAGGACTCAAGAGAGGGTGGAGGGGGGCGCCGCACCAGCCTCGTGTCCCTCAGAGCTAGGGGGGCACCAGCCCAGGCGGTCGGCTCCGAGTTTGTAGTCAGGGGATGGTGGCTTGTGACGACGGTAGGACCCAGTCAGGATGTGGAACAGGAGCAGTCCCTGGCGGGGAGATGGCCCTGGGGGGGAGGAGGAATGGGGGACAGAGCCCGCCTCTCCTGTCCCTTAATAACAACTGCCTGGTCTGCTGTGTTTGGACCAGGACCCGGTTCCGCTCGAGTTCCAACCCGTGCTAGGAGCCTGGGGACCCAGGGGGAGCTGCCTTTCCACGTGGTGGTGCCCTTTGCCCAGCGCTGCTGGTGGCCGGGCTGCTGGTCACCCACCCCCGTGACAGCCAGTGGACGGGCCTCCCAAAACACACACCACGCCAGTGCACAGCTGGCCTTTGGATGGCGTCGTTCAAGTCTGCATTCTCTAAGTTAGTAAAGAGCAATGATTTGTTTTGAAGATTGCATCTTTTAAAATATCTTGTTTAAAAAGCAGGATGTCCCCTGAGGTTGGGGACTGCCTTGCATTTCTGGCTCATGTGGCACTTGTCTTGATGAAGAGATTAGAAACAGAATTCATTTGGGGAGAAGTATTTAAAAATACGGAATGCTCCTCTTGTAACTGTGTTCATGTCTCGGGATTCGGGAAATGCTGCTCTGTTTCCGACCCGGTGTCTGTGTGTGCTTTGAGGCTGGCTGTCGGAAGACGGGGTAGCCGCTCTGTGCTACGCACCTGCAGGAACGGACCAGGACTTATCTGATGATCTTACAAAATCGGTGTTCTGCCTGCACTGCACCGCATTGGCTTGGGTTTCTGAGCAGCGACCGTTTCCGAAGTCCTGACAGCACTGCAGACTGAGGCCGAGTTCCCCCTTTGCACAGCCCAGCAGGGAGGGGGCTCCTGAGGGCCTCAGTCTGGCGTGAGTCGGGCGTGCAAGGGAATTCGGATCTGCTCGGAGGGCCGATGTGAGCCTCAGTGGGTAGCATTTTCCCTTCTCTTGCCCCTTTCACTGTTTCTAGGGTGAGAGGTTGCCAGGGTGAAGAGCTGACCACAAGGAAGGAGAATCCAAGAGGTCAGTCAGGTGGCTGGAGGTCCTGCTCAGGGATGGCTCTCCCTGTGAGGGCACTCTGAGGAAGGGTTAGCTGGGGATTTGGGGGGAGAGGCACCAGCCCTTGATGGCGGCACATGTGGGGGGCCCCAGGTGACAGCATCGATTGCCACCCACCCTGCCCGTCGATGGGGGGCAGGTGGTCACGGCAGTCAGCGCCGGGGCCGGCGTTGGAGTCCGTGTTCAGACGGGATTGTTGGGGGGCTGTCGGCTCTGCACCTTCTCCCAAGACTCACCCACCAAGACTCACCCAGAAACTCCCTGCGTCTGGTCCAGGCAGGACCTTGACTTCTTCCTACTCCAGCAGACTCGGGAGGTTTCGTAACTTCGGTCACGGAAGAAGGAAAGAAGGAAGGAAGGGTGATGTTGGGACCCTGTCCAGCATCTTACTTCCTCCTGCGGAGACTTCCTGTCTCACCTCAACCTGCTCAGCCGCCCTTTGTTTGCCTTGTACTTGACTGTGATTCTGTGTATCAGAGTTGCTGGCTCGGGCTTTGCCTACACGGGGTGGGGGTGATCCCAGCCCCCCACTTCCTGATATCGCTCCACCACTGAAATGCCGGGCTGGAGTTCTCTCATTTGCTGGTGTGCCCACACCAGAGGTTTCCAGCATGTGGTCCAGGGACCGACAGCATCACTGTCACTTGGGAGCGAGTGAGAAATGCTCGGTCTCAGGCCCCCGCCTCTGGGAGTGCAGACCAGCGCTCTGTTTCAGTGAGCTCGGCAGGCGAGGAGTCTGCTCGCACGACATTGAGACCCGCTGCCGTGCTCGGGTGTAGGGAGTTTCGGGGGCTCCTGCTGTGTGTCGGCACTCTGTGTCTGGCCTCGCATCTGTCGAAGAAGAAAAGGGCAGAATGCCTGCCCTCGTCGTGACCCTCAGGCTGGTGGGAAAGAGAAGAGGAAAAAGCCACGTTGAGTGAGGACACTCTCGCATGCTATGGGGGGCCCTGTTTTCCACTTGAGGAAACTGAGGCCCAGAGCCCAGGTAAGGGACTTCCCACAGGTCACAGAACTGGTAAAGGGCAGAGCTGACTTGAAACGGACAGGGTGACTCGGAGTCATCTCTGACGTCCTGCCTCCCAGGCCGCCTCCCCCCACCCGGACTCCCTCGTGCAGCTCCCGACGACTGCCGTCCCCAGTTTGGTCTTGGGACGGGGTCCTGGGTCAGACCTGGAAATTCGAGGACTTCCCCAGGAGGGTCTCCTTCATCATCAGCTCTTCGGTGGCGATTGGCAGGGCCTGGCCCGGGAGCGCCTGCCCGCTGCTGGAGCCCAGGACCGGAGCCAGTCCGACCGGGGAGGTCCTAGAGCAGCCGGTCAGTGTGCTGGGCAGCCCGCGAAGGCTGCGTGAAGAACGGTGTTTGTTTTCTTTGGTTTTGTTTTTTTAAAAAAGGGAAATAGCCCAGTGGATGCTGACCTCTCGGTCTCCCTGACGTTGGGTGGGGGCCATTTTGGGTGTCGTGCAAGGCATGGTGGCGTCTCGTGTGACCGGACAAGCTCCCCGCGTCCTCCGACTTCCAGGTCACACTGAGCCGCAGCACGAGGACCCTGCGTGAACGCTGAGCTCGGAGTTCCGCCAGTTCCACTCCTCCCCCGTCCGGGGTTGGAGGCGGCCCCGTGCGCCGGGCCCTGCCCCTGGTTCACCACTGTCCATCTTTCTGAAATGCCCCACTTGGCTTGTCGTAGGAGCTGCTCTGGTCTCCCTTGCGGCTTGTGGCCACTCATTCGTGTAAAATTAGATACACAACAGTTTCTGTGACAAGGCCCAGCCCACGGGAGGAGGAGGAGAGACAGCAGTCTTCGGGCCACAGGTGTGGGCGGCCACATACCCCAGAGGGCACCGCTCACACCTGGTGCTGCCTGCCTCCCACCCAGACGGACAGAAGCCTTGCCCAGGGAGGAAGCTTGGTCAGAAACGCGGGCCGCGCCGGGACCCAGACCGCTGACTTGGCGCATGGCGGGTCCCGGGTAGGAGCCCGCAGGTGTGGGGAGGGAAGGGACAGGCAGGCAGTGAAGCCGCTGTGGGCGTCTGGTTGGCCGGCTCGGTGAGCCGCTCCCCCTGTGCTCCCCGCTCAGTGCAGAGGGGAGGGGAGGCTGTGCCTTATCGCATCTGCAGTCCAATTTGGGATGCTGTGTCACTAGAGGAGAGATAAGTGAACCGGTTCTGTGTTCTGCATACGAAAGTTTCACCACCTGAACCGGGGGAGATGGCAGACACTCTCACGTGGCCCTGTCATCCACCGGGTCCCGAAACACTGTTTCCATGAGCCGTTTCCACGATATTGTTGGTAGCGTTAAATATAAACACCGTTGCCCGTTCACCCCAAAACTCCCAATTTTGTAGACGGGTTGTCTTCGGGTTTCTACTGTGAGCCGTGAAACGGTCAGGATTGCTGGCCAAGTCGTGAAATCCAGGTTTGTCCTGAGCGTCACTTTGCGTAGGAACCGATCCTTACCAAGTGTGGGGGCTGGGGGTCCCCTCTGTGCCGCGGCCACACGGAGACACAGTGACCACTGGATTGGACACAGACCGAAGTTCGCCTCTAGAAGAGGGCAAGGATTTATGGGGTCCCACTTTCCCCTCTCATTCTGCTGTGGTGATTTTGGACATGGGCAGGGGGCAGGGCAAGCCCCTTCCTGCCCTGGAGAGACCCCAGCCCTGAAGTGAGCAGATGCAGGATGGGGGGCCCTTCGGCAGGGGTATCCGTGCACATTGTCCGTGGCGGCTTGGGAATCTAAGGAACAGGCCTTGCCCTTCCCACTTGCCCCAGAGCCACCCTGCAGTCGGTCCACCTCCACCCTGAAGAGCTGTGCTGGGTGAAGGGGTGGACTGGCCCCTGAGCCCATGCTGAGGTTGTGGGGACCACAGACAGAGTTCGGGGTGTCTGCTGATGTCAGGAAACCACGCGGGCCCTGCCTGGAGAGGCGTGGCACTGCCTCAAGGACCACTCCGGCCGGAGGGGGGCGGGAGGGCGGGGACTGACCCAGGGCCACTGACAAGTGAGGGGTGTGCAGAGAGCATATGCTGAAGTTGGCGGGACTCTCTGAGTCTTCTGTGGACCCGTAAGCAACCTGGCAGACGCTCCAAAATAAACGCGTGATGGGCGGACAACGGCCCCTGTGTCCTGCATCCAGAGCATCCTGTCCCCAGCCCCCATTTTCCCGCTTCCTTCAGGACCCAATCTTTGTCGTGCCGGGACAAGTTTCCTTTCGTTGCTGCCTTTTCCGTGGGGTTCCCTGGCTGGGATGCAGCCCCTGCCCTCTGTGCGAGGGTTGTCTGGAGTTGCTGTACCTTTGGGAGGTCTGCGTGGATCACGGGATGAATTGTATCCACGAGAGATGGTCCTGCCTGCTGGGCACTTCCTCCCCTGCCGCCTCCCGCCTTTCTGTGTGTCTGGGATTCATTTACTGTTGAAACCCCTGGGGAAGCGGTGGCCTGGAAACCAGCCAGCCATCCCAGCATCGAGGGGGAGCATCCTGGCCTTCTTGGGATGCTCGTTTTCATTGCATGTGAAATATTTACGTGGAGGATGGGCTGTCACGGGCTGTGCTGGCGGAGGGGACACCCCCGTTGCAGGCCCAGTGGCCTCGATGTAGGGAAGGTGCCCAGAGCAGAATTTCCTTTTCCCAGTCTGACCGGGTCTAGGGTTCCTCGCCAGCCCAGAGCCCCTCTGTGACCCCGTGCAGAACGTCAGCCCCAGTTAAGGGGCTCAGAGGGGACACGCCGATTGGGCAACCTTCAATGCTGCTCCTCCCTTGTCATTGTCAAACTTGTTTAGGGAATCTGTCACAGACGTGGACTCTGTACTTAGCACGTTAGTGCCTTGTGACTTTAACTGCCTCCTCACAACCCCATCCCGTGGAGAGGAAGCCCCACTGCCAGAAGGTGGCGGGGATGTGTGTTTGGGGTTCAGCTGACAAGACTCTTCTGCTGAGCTAACACCACCAGTGTTTTCAGTGGAAGAAACAGAGGGCAGGGGACGGTGCACCCCGGGGAAGAAGCGACAGAAAAAGCCCTCGTCTCTGACCGGGCTCCCTGGGTAGTGGACAGTCACGGTGCCGGAGGTCTGTGGGGACCCGGGGGGACACACGGCAAGGGAGGGGCTGCCCTGCGGTCTCAGCGGAACCCTCGGAGACCTGGAGCTTCCACCCTGGGGGCCCTTCCAGGAGCGTTCTCAGCAGCTGGGAGCAGATGAGGATCCGGCTGCCTTTTCACCCTGCGTGGGGCCCAGGGGGCAGTTCTAGGACGGGGTCCTGCAGGTGGGCTGCAGGGGCATGTGGGTGCTGCCTTGCCGTGTCCGCCCCACCTTCGCTGCCCGGGTGCGTGCAGCCACCCTGGGTGTGGACGGCCTCAGAGGGAAAGTGGAGCCCGCGTCTCGGTCACAGCCCCCTCATTGTCTCGCAGCGTGCCCCTTCTTCTCCGGACAGAAGGCTGGGTCCCAGGACGCCGCCTCTGACATCAGGAGCCGGTGGCCTGTGGCAGGTGAGCGACGCACACGGGGTGTTTGCCTGAGTCGCCGCACCTGGGCCTGCTGCGTGGCGGCGGCCGCTGTGTCCTGACCGAGGCGCACAGGTGCCTGTGGGGAGGTGAGCCCCACGCAGGAGCAGAGCAGCGCAGGGGGGAGAAGCAGCTCGCGGAAGCTTCCGGTGGCCCCTGGCCCTCTCCCTCAAGGCCCGTCTTCATGGGAAGGTCAGAAGTCACCGGTGCTCCTGGCGCCGCAGCGTTCCCATAACAGTCCCTCACCCCTGTTTCCTTTCTGCGGCTTCCCGCTCTGCAGCCGCCCCTGGAATGTTCCCGCTCTACCCAGAACCAGATGGAGCCCAGGTTGGCTGTCCTCTTGTGTTTGCACAAAGGACTATTCTTACAGTGTAAGAGGTCATGAGCTCCCGAACGGTGGCCAGCAGTGACCATGGAGATGGGACCTGAGGGAGCTCCAGGTGGCCCTGCCGTTCCAGGTTGCCTTCCCAGCCCCGGGCCCTGGGACAGCGTCTGCCCTTGGAGTACAACAACAGAGAATGTTCCACGGAAGCACCAGTGGCGCTCCTGAGGAACAGCTGGAGGTGGTTGGCACCTGCAGCAGAGAGGGGAGGGTACATGATATCCTGGTAGAATGTTCTCGGCTGTTTTCTTGGCCGCCCTTGCCGTTCTCTGGCAATGGAAGGAAACTGCCTTTTGTAAAGTCAGTTACGCCAGATCCCCCCGTCATGGGTTCCAGCCTTCCTGTGTTTAAAAACCACGAGGAAGAGCCCTCCCCCCGGGCGAAAGGAGTGTGGGCAGAATCAAAGTGGACGCTTGCACAAGGCTGGGGAGTGGGCAGACGTGAGAGCGAGCGGCTCTGGGCTGTTTCCTGGAGGCTCACGTTCAAGCACTAAAAGCCACTCCAGATCGAGTGGGAGCCGCTGGAGTTATTTCAGGCTCTTTTCTGCTCACAGGGCCCTCTGCTCGGGGTTGGGGGCGGGGTGGGGGGAGGGTGGATGGCGTCCCAACTTTCTCCACATCTTTGTTCGCCAGCATCCGCCTGTGCTTTAGGACGGAAGGAATGTGCAGGAAGTCTTCAGGGTGGGACCTGGGGGCTTTGAGTAAGGAGGTGAAGAATGCGGAGGCCGGGGGCTGTGTTCTGGTCCCGGGGCCAGTCCCCAGCGCTCCGAGGTCCCGAAGACTTAAAATACTTCTGCCCTGGATGCAGCCGGCGGCAGGTCTTGCCTTATAAGTGCAGCCCCCTGGCCTGGAGGCTGTGGTCTGTTTGGGTGGCGGTGACACCCAGAGAAAGGCATCCACATTCCTAGCATTCTTCGGGTCGGCCAGAACGCTGGGGGTTTCGAAATCCAACACAAGTATGCAGCGCGGTGCTGCTCTGTAGATAAACCTGGGAGACTCCCGTGGGCTGTGCTCACCACTGTCCGTCTGACCCCATGGCTCACCCCGAGCAGGCCCCTCCTGGGCTGGACAGAGGGAGGTTCATGTGGGCCCTGCCTTGGGCCCCTCCCTGGCTCCGGCAGTTCCCTGGGTGTCATTTACGTGGTTTGCTTTTCCTGGCACCGCGCCAGACTTAGGAGAGCAGCAAGACTTCTGGGAAGAGAAAACGGGAGGGAGGGGAGCGGGCCTGGCTGACTGGAGGTGAGCCAGAGCCGCCTCCGTCTCCATCCTGCATAAAGGGCTGCTGGGAGCCTGGAGGGGGAGGTACACCTTTACCTGCCTGGGGATGGCGGAGTGGACCCGTGTCCCAGCATCTACAGCGACTGTCACTGGCTGTGGCAAAACCGGCGTCTTAACGTATTCGACCACCTTTTGTGGCTTCCCCCCGACCCCAGAAAT
The DNA here is from genome assembly GCA_004024845.1 of Tonatia bakeri. Classification (NCBI taxonomy): domain Eukaryota; kingdom Metazoa; phylum Chordata; class Mammalia; order Chiroptera; family Phyllostomidae; genus Tonatia; species Tonatia bakeri. Next base: position 23,649 of record PVIA01012432.1, read on the forward strand.
ATAGCTGTGTGTTTTCTCGCTGTTTCTTAATGTTCAAGATCTGATTTGTCTCAGGTTCATGGGGAGGTGGAGCTTCCCAGGGCTTCAGTTCCTACATCTGGAGTTTTGCTGGAGCCTAGTTTTGCAATTTGCATGTAATTCCTGCAGCTCGGGGTCAGGATTTAGCCTGTTGGAGGTCCGCTGTTCATCACGGTCAGAAGGAGTTTATCAGGTGCCAGTGGACATTGCTGCTGGAGGGGATGGGCCGAGTGAGGGGTGGGAAGGAGCGGACCCCAGCGCCCTCCACATGAAGACTAGTGTGAGTGGCCGACATAACTGGAAGTGACAGAACTTGGCCCGACAGCATGCTCCCCTGAGATGCCAGCCAAGGCCGGAGCTTGGGGGGTGCCCAGTCAGTTTCCACAGCTGTCCAGCTCGGAATGCTGCCGCTGAGCGCTCTCTGCGTGCAGCCCGGGGCACTGTGCGTCCTGCCCACCTCACGTGAGAAAAGAGGCTCGCCGAGGTCAGGACCGGAGGGCTGTTACTAATGAGAGGCAAAGACCAGGCCTTTGTGAGTCCCAAGCCGCTCCTTCCTTGCCGCCTCCCTTTCCCGGCACCTGGGAGGACCCAGGGGCTCCGTGGGCAGTGACAGATGGCGTTCGAGCCCCAAACGTGAGCTGCTTGGCTGATTTCTAGAGTAAAAATGAACAGGTGAAGTTAAATTCTTTTCTCTTAGAACCGTACATGGACGTGAAGTTCAAGGGATACAGTTAAGGAATGAGTTGGGTGCCCTCAGAGGATGGAGCCTTCCGCTTCCTGGACTGGTCCACTCTCTGCAGGGGCGGCCAGGCGGACACCCTCCGTCTGGACCGCACGGAGGATCACCAACACGGTTTCCTTCTCCTGGGGCTGTTTTTCAGATGGGGGGGGGGGCGTGGTGGTTCTCTAGATGCTCCTGACTGTGGGAACATCACATAACGTCCAATGAGCTGTTCGGGAGTGTGCACCATTGGCATTCAGCGTGCTCACAGTGCCATGCGGCCACCACTGTCTCGGGGTTCTTCATTCTCATCGCCCCAGGGGAACGCCCATATCTATTCCCAAACAACCCCTCCGGCGCCCTCTCCCCACCTTCCTAGGCGTCACTCCTGAGGTTTGACTAGGGCTCCAGTCTGTAGGTTGGGGCGATCCCGGCTTTCAGACGCCCCTGGGTCAGAGCACCGTCAGCCAGCGTCCTCGATGCCCAGGTTTCCAGACCCTCCTGCACCATCCCTGGCCAGGTGACCCGGAGGCACTGGTTCTGCACCCACCGAGGCCTGTGTGGGGCCCTCTGGGATGTCCAGACCTGACCCGAACTTGGATAAAAACTTATCGGAGCCAAACAAAAGACACGCCTGGAAGCAAGATCTCAACAGACTGAGCCAAGTGCTTCTTTACAAGAATAGTTTGCTGCTTCTTTTATATACATTTGGAATTAAAGAAGGACCCTGAGGAAGGTTACAGGGAGGTGGGAGAAAGCAAGGTAAGACTGAATGGCAGGGGCATTAGGATTCTGAGCTCCGTCTTGAGGGTGGTCTCGGCTTATTTCCAAGGCTTTACCCAGATGCACAGAAACAGTGGACAGTGGTGGCTTCGGGCAAGGGCAAACTTTTCAGAAGTCATGGGCCAGGCACGTGACTGCCCCCAGGACCCGTCAGGCTAGGAATTTATGGGGGATCACACCGTAGAACCCTCTGTGGTCCACAGGCCGTGACCTGCTCGAATCCGGGGCAGGGGAGCCCCACAGCCTCCCCGCCCCCGAGTGGACCCAACACATTGCTCAGCCCCTTTCAAAACAGTTGCATTAAAATCTCTCCCGTGTCGCTGCTTCAGTAGTAAGGGCCCCCACCAAAAGCAAGAGGTCACTGGTCTCTGAAGCCAGGCCCAAGGCAGGTGGACAGACTAGAAACCTCAGCCGGGGCCCCCAGCCCCCCAGCCACACGCCACACTGAAAGTGGCATTGGCGTTCCTCAGAGCCTTGTGTTTGGGCCTCAGAACTACTAGCCTTACCTTTCCACGCTTCTTAAAGCAGGCTGCCAGAAGGCTGCTGTCGTGAAGACAAGGGGAAATTTTTAGCATACTTTTGGCTTTGGAGATAAAAGGTGCAAGTGGAGAAAGAGTCTGCTGTTGTTTATTTTAGGAGCCTTCCAGTCTCTGACTGCAACCTGCTCAGGCTCACAAAGAAATTTCCAGCCTAATCAGAAAGCCCGAGTTTCCTGTCCCTGGGGCTGACGTTTCCCCCCTTTGTTCACCCGTTTTTCGGAATCCACTGGGCAGGCCGCTCTGCAGGGGGGGCCGTGGCAAGGCCCTTCGGTCCTGGGTCCGTCCTGTGGCTCTGAGCACAGCTTGCAGCCTCGGTCCTGTTTTTAAACGGATTTCAGTGATGAGTGCCTGAGCCCAGGTGGCAGAAAGTCATTTCCTTGGCCCTCGGTTTCCTCATCTGTGGAAACGGAGCCTCAGAAGGTTCTCAGAGATAAAGAAAAATCGACAGGTACTCAGACTTGCTCCAGAAGAAACTCGGGGTTGGAGGGGACTGGAGAGATGCGGAGACGGGGTGCAGCAGGTCATGGGGGCCTGGCGCTGTAACTGGAGACGTGAGGCTGCTCCTCGAGGGTTGTGCTTCTCCAGGTCACCTGGACCCCGCGGCTCACCCAGCATGTGCCTGGCCCGGGGGAGCCTGCAGCCAAGCACGGCAGCCCTGGACTGCTTTTCCGTTTCAGCCGGTGAGCTGTGGATCTGTGTCCATGGCTGGCCCACTGGGGGAGAGGGCAGGGCCGTGGGCATGTCCAGGCCAGGCGTCTCTGGACCAGGGAGTCGTGGCCATTGGTTCCCATAGGAAAGGGAAGAGGTGGTATACCTGCCCTCACCTGGGCTTATAGGAAAGCTTCCCACCTTCCTCCCTCCCCTTCTCCCTCCCTTTCCCCTTCCCTTCTGGTCTCTGGTTTTGCCACAGCCCCACCCCCTTTGGGCTGGCTACGTAGCCTCTCTGGGACCCCCTTCTTGAGGGTCCCCAACATTAGTCCAGTGGCTTCTTTGTGAACATGTGGTTGGGGTGGCCCTGCCCTGCCATATCTCAAGCACATTGCCCTCCTGACCCCGGGTGGCTCCAGGGGTCCCAAAGGTCCAAAGAGGGATTAACCTGACCCTCTGGCCAGAGTGAATCACTTGGGGCCCCTCCTTCCAGGCGGTGAGCAGCTGGCCCCGGGAGAGCGGAGCTGGACTGACGGGTCTTCCGGTGCACGTGCTGCGACGTCTGTAGGGTAGACAGCCAGCCGAGATGCTGCTCTCCCCTTTGGGGGACTCAGGGCCTGGAGTCACACGTGAGCTGCACCCAGTGCTCTCCTCCGCTGTCCTCAGGGGTGGGGAGGGACTCGAAAGGCTGCTGAGCCAGGCTTTGCACTTGGCAGAGGAAGCAGACTCAGCTAGCTGGTGGCTGTGCGAGGTCACAGAGTGTCTTCCTATTGCAACCATCGTCTGCCGTCTGCCAAACCCAGGTCGACCCCTTCTGCCACCAGCGCCAGGAGGGGCTTCCTGGCTGTGCCTGTGTGTGGGGCTGTCACCCCGGCTCTTGGTGCACGGGGCACCCTTCCCTCTCCTGCCCCCACACCCAGCTCCAGCAGCCCCGGACTTTGAGCTCAATAAACAGGGCGCAATTCTTCTTCCTTCTCTGTTGTGACCTGTGAATCCCGTCTACACTTCCTGTGTCTGCAGATGGGCCGGGATGGACGGACACCTACCCTCGGCCTACAGGCTCTGCTGAAGTTTAAACACGGTTTGTCGAGGCTCTGGGTTGACCTGGGGTGTCCTGTGGGGAGAGCAGTGGTCTGGAGCCTGGTCTGTCAAACAATAATTTTTTTTAGAGAGAGAAAGAAAGGGGGGTGGGGAGAGAGAGAGAGAAGCATCGATTTGTTACTTATCTGTGCATTCATTGGTTGATTTTTTTCTGTGTGTGCCCTGACCTGGGATTGAACCCGCGTCCTACAGGTATTGGGAATGTGCTCTATCTAGCTGAGCTACCCAGCCAGGGCAAACATGTATCAACAGCAGAAGAAGTATGTTTACTTTCATGGGCTCTTAGCAGGGTCCTTTTAGAGGGTCTGCAGCAAGCTTGACAGGTATGGGTGGTTTTCTAAAGACAGAGCCCCTCACCCTGACCCAGTTCCTCCGAGGGTCGGTACCTTCAACAACGTCCTCAGCCCCCAGCTTGGAGGAAGGCCTCCAGCCCACTGGGAGACGGGATGACTCGGGGGCGAGCTACCCCAGGGCAGTAACTGAGCGTCTCCCCGTGGCCAGAGTGCACAGCTCACCCCACGATTAAATTCGACAGCTACCAGTGTAAACTCTTTCTCTCCTTCATCTGCTTAATAGTTTTTGTCTTCTTGTTCTGTCCAGACTCTGTCCGCTCATTTCTAGAGAGGGGAGGACCTTAGGGCTTCGGTTGCACTTGGACCTCCTCTGAGCAAAACCCGGAAATCCAAGGGGCCCACCAGGTGGTCTGTGGAAACCCAGGGCCCAGGCAACTCCCTGGCCACTGGTGGGCGGTGACTGGAAGTAGGGGTCCATCAGAACAGTGTGGGCTGCATGGCACTCGGGTCTCTTGGCGGCACTTGAGGCTCCAAAACACTTCGCCACCGAAGGGAGACCCATGCACAGCCCCCTGCCAACGCCAACTGGCTCATCTCTGCACGGGTTCGCCTGTTCCCGGTGCTTCTCATAAGTGGCACCATCTCGTCCCATCGGCAGGGCTCCCCTGCTGTGGCCCGTCTCGGAATCACCTTCCTTTTTGTGCGGACGCCCCTCTGGGAGGCGGGCTGCGCCATGCCAGCCTCTTATGACCTCTGGCTCCCACGAGCAGTGTGGCTGGGGAACGTTCTGTTTTGGTGTCCTATTTCATTCCAAGAGCTCTTGGGGAGAGCCCCAGCTTTGGACTCCTGCTGTACCCCGCGCCCCCCATGCCCAGCCCCAGTATTTTCCAACTCTCCAGGAGCCAGTGTTGGCCTGCTGTTGAAATCCCCAGCATCGTGGGCCGGCGTGGGTCACCATCACACAGAGGCTGGTGTGCTGTTGTCCGCTGCAGGGTCACTCAGCTGTGTGTTGACACAGCAGTGCCAGGAACAGCGAGTGACTGCAGGAGGTGCTGCTCGCTGAGGGGGTGTCGACAACAGACCTGCCAGGTGTTTCTGCAGGTGGGGTCCCGGTCACCTGTGTCAGGACCATGCACAGGGGAGGCTTGTTTTGAGAAAACAGCCCTCTGGGGTTCCTCTGTGCTGGCTGCCGCTGGTCTGTCCGTCTGTCCCTCTGTCCCTCCCAGCCTTTCCGCCCCTCCTGTGGGTAGATCTGGGTGCAAGGCCCTCCTGTTAGGGCTGGCCAGTGGAGAGGACAGGGCAGCAAGACAACAGGGTGGCCTCCCCCTGCAGCACAGCCTGGCGCTCTCTCCGCATCCCCTGACTGAGGGACCCTGTCTCCCCAGGGTCCAGTCAGTGCTGCCCCTCCTCCTCCCCCTGCTGTCCTGCACCCCACCCCCCACCTCTGTAAATTGTCCCTTTATTACACGTTCGTCAACTGATGCTAATCTGAGTGCATGGGCCTTTTCTTGTCATGCCTCTTAAGTGATGGCGCAGCCTGTCCCTACCCAGTGACAATGCCACTGTGGGGCTGGGAACCTTCACCCCTCGAACCTTGAGCTCCTCTGAGCTGGAGGCCACCGGCCCAGTCGGTCCCTGATATTCCCTGCGCCTTTTTGTCCACAGCCTGGACTGACCTCCTCTGTCCCTCCTCTGCCTTTTGGAGCATCCCTCAGAGGAAGCTGCGTTTCCCCAACCTCCCCGACCCCAGAGTTTGCAGGCGAAACACGTGTCTTCCCAGGGCGGGAAGGGAGAGGACAGATGGGCCTGTTGGCTTTGGGAGGGTGACCCACCCTGGGGTCCCCTCGCACCCAGCTTCATAGCTTCCTTCCAGGGCTTGGATCCCAGGGCTGTGTCCTCCCCACCCCTTGGTCTGTTCCCCGGGGGGTGGGGCGAGGTGGCCAGAGCTGGCCTTGTCCCTGCAGCTGCTCACACCCAGCCCGCTGGCTCCAGCCCGCTGGCTCCAGCCCTAATCCTGTCCTGGGCTGTGGCAGGGGAGGGGGAAATCCAAGAAAGCTGCCCCTCCAGACTCAGTGCACCCTAGGAAAGGGACAGCAGGTGGCCGGTGGGAGCCCAGCCTGGTGTCCCGTGTCTCTTCCTGCCTGGTTCCAGCAGAGCCGCTATCTCTGGACTCCGGATCCGCCCCCCCTCCCCATCTCGCCACCTGGCTGTCAGCCTGGGGGCCCACGGGCCAGCATCCAGGCAGGCCTGTTCCCCCCCCCCCGAGCCCCCCATCCCTGGCCGAGGACAGAGGGCTGGCCTGCACTGCCTGTTTGTAGGTTTATTAGTGCCCAGCTGGGCCCCACGCTGGCCGAGGCTGCGGCTGCGTCTGTCCTTTGAAGGCAGAGCAGACAGTTCCAGAAGAGGCCAAATGGCCCACAAAGCCTAAAATAGTCACTGGCTGGCCTCGTGGTGTCCGTAGGGAACATGGGGCAATGTCTGGAGAGCATCTCTGCTCATCAAGATGGGTCGGGGGTGCTGCTGGCACCTGGTGGGCTGAAGCTGGGGTCCCACCCTTAGATGGGACCAAACACACAGACTGTGCAGTTGCAGGGGGTGGGAGACCGTGGGGTGATTGAGCAGATGGTAGATTGACTGCAAAGTGGATTTTTGTCTTTTTAGCAATGAAGGAACACATGCGAACAATGGGGGTATAGAGGGCCTGGGGGAGGACCAAGTCCTCATGGGGAGGGAGAGTTTGGTTGGGCCCAGTGGAGGCTGGGCGGGGGAGTGTCTCGGACCACCGTCTGCATTGAGGCGAGGGAATGGGGCCTGGGTTCTCCCTGGAGGGAGCACTGTAGATTCTCAGGGAGCGGGGGTGAGTGGGTCCCATCTGCGTGCTGATTCTCTGTCCTGTGGGCGAATAAGAATATTCTAAGAGCTTTTTAAGAGGTGAGGTGCTGCTTCAAAGCTTCCCCAGGTGGTTCCAGCAGAACCAGGGCTGAGGAGTTGTTCCTTGAAAGCCCTTGAGGCATGGGTGTGGCAGTGTGGCTGGGAAGTGGAGATAGACCTGAACTTGACCTGGAAATGGGAGGGAAAAGAACTGGGGAGACAGCAGCACATGCCAGCCGGGGGCTCAGAGTTTGAGGATAAATAACAACAGTGCTGGTACTGCCCCTCAGGGGACACTTGGCCGTGCTGGAGACGTCTCAGGTGGCTTGGGAACAGGGATGCCACTGGCTCTAATGGGCAGAGGCAGGGAGGCTGCCCAACACCCTGCTGTGTTCGGGGCAGCCCCCACCCCCAAACTGTTCCATCCAGGGTGTCGGTGGTGCTGGGATGGGGGACCCTGTCTGGGGGCTGGTGCTGAGACTTCACTGAGCACTGGGCATGGGGAGCTTGTGTCAGCCACACTCCGAAGAGGTAGAGAGTGTTATCGTCCCCATTTTACAGACGAGAACGTGGAGGTACCGAGAAGTTGAGTGACTTGCGTGTCTGAGGAGTTTCAAGCTTGGGACAGAGTGACACCATTGATCAAGGGGAGCGGGCCATCCAGGTGAGGAGGGGTGACTTTGGTCTGGATCGGCGTGGACTCCTCTGAGGAGAAGCGCAGAGGACCTGTGGTCAGGCGAAGCCACAGCTGCGGGGCCCAGTGCGGAGCCCGAGTGCCCTCCTTCTGCCCAGGGACGTCCTGGGTTCGCCCTTCAACACGTGCCACGTGTCCGCCTGGTCGGGCAGGTCAGACGGCCCTCCTGGCTCAGTTGCTGGAAGCAGAGGCCCAGAGAGGTTCAGTAACTTGTTCAAGAGCACACAGCTGGCTGTGGTCCTCCATCTGACTCCCAGACACCACGTCTCCTCCTTCGTGCCGTGTCCTCCCCCAGTTTTGTCCCCACCGCAGTCTGAGGAGGAGGCAGAGGACATCGGTGACATGTTAGTGAAACTTCACTAAGGATCAGGTGCGGACACGGAGGGCCGTGCCGGAAGACCAAGTGGGGCTGGGGGCGGGAGGCGGAGCAGGTGCACCTGCGGTGTCTTCTCCGTGGTGAGCAGACACCCGCTTGTCCCCCGCTTGTCCCCCAGGCTGCAGAGAGGCTCGGCCCACTGAGGGGAAACGGCCTTTTCTTCCTGGTCCGTTTCCAGAATCACTGGCTCTTTATGAATCCGTAAATGTGACATTCCGTTTCTGCGAGAAGGCACATTAAAACACTAAGTGCTGGTAACAGGCAGTCTGGCCTCCACTGTGTGGCCTCCGGCCTGGGCTGTCCCGCGTGTCCACCCCGAGGCCAGCCCTCCCTCCTCCCCGGCAGAAGGTCCCACCGTATTCCCCGCTGCCGTCAAGCGGGAGGCACTCGTCTGGGGCTCTGCGTCTGTGCAGAGCACGAGTGCCTCCCCAGCCTGTCTCTCGCCCTCAGCTTCCTCCAGCTACTGGGGTTTCTGTCTGGGGTTTCACCTCTGTGTTCTTCTATTTGAATTACCAAGTATTTCTTTACTTGATGCTGATGCTGCTGCAGACTGGCTGCCCAGCGCCCCCAAAGAAGGAACTTGACGCGGGTGCCCCCTGAGCTGCAGCCAAGGGGGTCTGGAGCCTGCCCAGGTCTGCCCACCGAGGAGGGGGCCCTGCCCGTGCTGTCTACCCTGCCCCTCCCTCTAGTTTTCTGACGGTTCCGGCGTGCCCTGGGTTCACCGCTGTGTTCAGACAGCGCCAGCAGCTTAGTGAAAGTGGCTGTTCAAAGCCCCAGTTACGTGGTTACCGCCAAGGAATGCCTTGCAGGGCGAGCTGGCGAGAGCTCCACGGCGGTGATCGGGACGTGCGGTGGTGGGGGCGCGGCCACCCGTTGCCCGCCGACACCTGACTCACCCTGCAGGAACGTGGCCAGCAGTGGTGGGCGGTTCCCTGCTTGGTGGGGATCTGAAGAAAGAATGTTCCGGAAGCATGGAGGCGAGACCGCATTTTACGTTAGAGGCTGTGACTCTCTGTCTGGGGAGCCTCACTTTCATTTGCCTCTTGGAGTCCTGCTTGTATGTATGAGATGTGGCCGAAGAGAGAGCTGGGGACAGGAGTGACGGGAGGCAGCGAGGAGGACAGGGGGGTTCTCAGAAGACAAACCTGCGTCCACACCTTTCTGTTCTGGTCTCTGGGGCGGCCAGACCCAAGTCCCACAGAGTGGGTGTCTTAAAACAACAGAAATTCATTCTCACAGTCTACAGGCCAGAAGGCCAAGGTCAAGGTGTGGATATACCGTGGAGGTGGAATCGGTGTGTCGTCTGCAACTGCCTGACGGGAGGGCAGAGGCGAGGCCTTTTGGCAGAAAGCGTGGGCTCCTGAAGCCCAACCCCCTCTCTGTCCCTTCGCAGAAAGAGTTGGTGTGCCCTGCGCCCCTTGGCCCTGGGAACCCACTCTTAAATAGACAGAGGGCCGCTGCTTTTCTGGAAGAAAAAAGGAGAGTTTGGAGAAGTCAGTTCTTACCAGCGCCGTGTCACCAAAGTTCTAGCAAGGTTATTTTTTAAAGGGAGGACGAGGTGGAAAGACATTTTATTAAATTATCCTGAAGTTCATTTGGAAGAAAAAAAATAGGTAAGAATAACTGGCAGGAGACGTAGAAAGAGGGTAGCTCGTGGCAACTGGTCCTCCCACAGAGCCAGGCGTGGAAAGACCACCGTGGTTAAACAGGGGCAGTCACCGGTCTAAAAACGGTCAATGGGCGGCACAGAAGAGGCCAGAGTCACACCCAGTGGCCGCACAGAGGTGTCTGGGCGGCATCACCTCAGCCAGGAGGGCACAGGCTGTGCGGAACAACGCAGGAGGAATCGCTCTGCTCCGTGCCGGTTCGGTGCGGTGCCCCTGAGCAGCAGCGCAAACCCTCCGCGCCTCAGCGTCCGAGCCCCTGCCGCTGCTTAAACGCAGGAAAGCCGACGTGGCGGCTGGTCGGGTTTCTCTCTCGGGGCGCCCCGTGTGCTCCCAGGCGAAGTCTCAACGAAAGGTTGATGCTGTTGCGTCACAGAGACTTTATCAACCTGGCGACTGGATTGGTGCTTTTAGGGGCAACGGAGTCGGGAGATGGGGGCAGCTGAGAAGGTTGGATTTGAGACGGTCATTGAGCAAAGCATCCCAAGTGACAGCCAGAAAGCAGGGAATGAGGAGTGGCAGATATGTGAGACAGTTGCTGGCCCGGGTCGGAGGAAGATGAATTTGGACTTGGGTGTTCCGCTGCCCACACGGGAGGACGGCGGAGCTCGGGGTGAACCGCTGAGGAATGGTGGGGAGCGGATGCCTGCTGCTGGGGACGGCAGAACTGGCTACCACTTCCCAGGAGGCCGTCCGGCCTGGCCTCCTGCCCCGCGGGAAGGTCATCCTGAGACAGCGACCCCGATCCCTGTGGGTGATGGCTGGGAAGACGGGCACTGCCCCTCCTCGTACAGACGGCAGCACGCGACTGGGAGCTGCTGTCCTCTTCCGGTTCCTCGGTTGGGATCAATGAAGTATATAGAGGTTTGTGACCGGTGTATTGCTCCAGAGATCCTGGTCAGCAGTTCGTGGACACGGTAGAGAGTAAAGAGAGGCCTTCCTTCACTCTGCGAACCCAGTGGTTGCCTATTCTTCGAGGTGCCGCCAGGTCCTCAGAAAGGGCAGGTGAAGCTGGCCGGTGGAGAGGCAGCCACAAACCAGTGAAGTGCAGAAGGACGGCCCCGGACCCGGGCCCCTGCCCAGTCTTCTGTCCTGGGCAGCGCCCGAGGCCTGTGGACAGCACCCGAGGCCCGTGGACAGCACCCAAGGCCCGTGGACAGCGTGGCTTGGTGCATCCGGGGTCTGCTGGACTCGTGGGCTGTTTGTGGGTTCCTGTTGGTTGGGTCAGTCCAGCTGGGGGCCTCGCAAGAGCTGTTGCTCAGCCTCACGTGCCTTTTCCTTTCAGCGGCCCCTGCTGAGCCTTCACAGTATTAAATTCCCGTCTCAAACGTGGACCCCAGACACGGCCCGTGTGTTTATCAGCATCAGGAATTATTGGGGGATCGGGCGGCCCTGGACCCTAGAAGCCACCTGGCCCGCTCAGGCCTGTGTTTTAATGTGAATCTGATGAGTGCATCTCAGGGAAAACCCCTTTTCACAAAAACCGAAAGAGCCTCAGTTTCTTCATCTGTATAGTGGGTGGCACCGGCCAGACCTGGGTGATGCCCTCGGAGTGGCATCTCAGTTGAACTTCGAAAAGAACTTTTAGTTGAAGTATGTGTCCGTCTGTCTGGCCGATCTACTGGCTTCCTCTTCAAAGTGATGAAAGGCTGCCTTCCAAACCACCAGCTGCCTGGAGTAAACTGAACTGGGCTTAAAAGGAAATACTAAATCATTTTTGATTTATTTTTTTCTTAAGAACCACAGGAAATCAGTGACTAATGCTTGGCCATCACAGGTCCTTCGAGGGCTGATGTCTTGCAGTCTCGGGGACCATGTCAGGCGGGTCTGCCCTCGGGGGCTTCCCCTGCTTGGCCCCGGTTGAGTGAATGGCCTCTCATCGCCATCAGAACTCCTGCAGACAAGTCGGCTCCTTCCTTCTCGCCACTGGCCAGGGGCCAGGGGTGGTCGCGGTCGGGGCTGATCACGAGGTCTTGCTTCCCAGCCTGTCTGCGGCCGGCTCTCTCCCCTGGTGGGCTGGCCTTCCCCATGACACAGGGGGAGCAGGTAACCACAAGCCGCCAAACCCACGGTCTCTGAGCATGTGACGTGCCACCCATCGGGGGGTTAGCCTTTGAACGTCTTGCCCTCTTCCGCAGCAGGGTGCTGGACAGGGGAGGGGCCTCCACCCCCGGTACACATGGTGCAACGAGCCATCTGAGTCGTGCCTGTGAGCCCAGCAGACATGGTGGAGACCCCACCCTTTTCTCTCTTCTCAGTGTCAGCTTCGTGCATGTGGTTGTCCCAGTCAAGTGACAAGCAGTGGAGGGAAGGGACCAGGACCTGCACTCCCGTGTCTTTGGTGGTACCCAGTACGCTGGTGCCGAGTGCCATGTTTGAACTAAAGGTCGGCACGTTCACCAGGCGACACCAGACACCAGCTCGGGCCAGGCCCTGAGTGTGCTGCTGGGGAAAGGTCAAGATGGGGGCACCCAGTGTCCCGATTCCAAGGAGACAAGTGTAGCGAGGGGACCGAGGAGGCAGCTGCAGAGCCACCGCGGCGATGCTCAGGATTAAAGCGGTGACCGTCCAGGACAGCTGACCGGGGCCTCCCGGGAGAGCTGAGACAGGAGATGGGGTCCCGGGTGCAAAGGCACCACTTGGCGGGGTCCCTCTCGAATGGGTGGGTTTGAGTGCAGCAGAAATGCAGAGGCCTGCTGGGTTTTCACGGAGGTAGGGTGGGGAGGAGGACGAAAGTCCGGGAGGTGGCGGGGGGCGGGTGCCCTGGAACCCAGTCGAGGCCACCAGAGCCGTGTTTGGCTCGTGCGCAAGGCACGCAGGAGAAGGTGTGAGGCGGACCCGCCATGGGGGTGGTGTGCGTGGGGGGCTGGGAAAACAAGCCCGGAGTCGCCGGGTTGTCTTCTGTAGACTGAGGGGCGTCTCCTGCGGTTGTTGACGTCACCCGAGGTGACGATGGCTCGGGCCTGGCATGGGGACACCCCCACCGCTGGGTGTCCAGTCACCCTCAGGGAGGAGGCCTGGGAGCAGGAGGTGGGGCCCCAGAGACTCTCCCCTCTCCCCTGCCCCCACCCACCACCCTTGGGTTCTGCAGACCCAGAGCTTCTGACATGGGCGCCAGCTGGTGAAAACGTCCCATGTCACTGTGCCACCTGCCAGCCACCACCGTCCCCACAGTCAAACCAGCAAGTGAGGAGCGCCCCGTGTGTGGGCACGCCCCAGCTCCAGGCCCCTCCCACTGACCTCACAACCTGCCGGCGGCTTTGCACAGCCAGCCTGGGGTGAGCAGGTGAGGACCCGACACTGCGTGTGGCACATGGAACCTTCCCCTCTGGGTGTTCGGGTCTCTCTCAGACGCCCTTCTGTGCACACAGGTGCTCTCACCTCTGTGCTGTCCGCTGTCTGGACGGAGCTGCGTTCCTGGAGATTGATGCTCACTGGCTGTTGGCTGAGCTGATGTGGCGCCGGCCAGGGAGACGGCCACCTTTCTCAGACGCGGGGACCGGGGCACATGGCTCTGCACTCGGACCTCAGGGCTGTACCCAGACGGCCTGCTGGGGGGCCCGCACGGCCGCTGCTGCCCCCTCCAAATGGAACTCAGTTGTTGCAACGGAGTGAAGTGCGCTCCAGACACACTGGTGTCTGAGGCCAGTGCCCCCTGAGCCCTCCCACGGGCCACAGTGGGGCGAGTTCATCTCATGCTCCAGGTGGGCTCAGGAAGGTTCTAGAGGAGAGGCTTCTGTGGCTGGGAGGAAAAGTGCCCCCGGGGGGCGGAGAAGGGCTGAGTCTCTCTGTACCCACTGGTCCTCTCGTAACCAGAGCCCGTGCCTTCCCTGCCGAGGGAGCGACAGCCAGGAAAGGGGACACCAGTCACGTGCTGGCTTTTCCACTTGGGTTATTGCCCAGGCCGGCCAGGTCAAGGATCAAGAGGCGGAGGGAGCTGGGGCGCTGTGGAGGCTGCGGGACAGGGGTGGAGGAAGAGGCATTGGCATCTAGAGACCCCCAACCCTCCTTCCTCCTGGTCTCGGTGGGACCCCATGAAGGCCAGGTGGGCCCCACAGCCGCTGTGTGGCCAGTCAGGAGCCTAGGGCGTGGGGGCTCAGGCAGCTGCCTGCTGGAGGACAGGTCAGCTGGGGAGAGGCATCTTTCGGGTGACTTTGGTCCCCCGGGGCACAGGTTTGGGGAGCGAGCGAGGTGCAGACTTGATGGAGTTTCTGCTGACAGGGCCTGGTGACTCAGATCACCGAGAATGGGCCAAAACTTGAACTTTCTTTTTTAGCCCCAGGGGACATGTGACACGCATCAACATGACCCTCTTGCTCCAGAGACTGGAGTCACACATGGAGAGTGAGTCACCCCAGCAAGGCAGGGACAGAGTCTGCCAGCTTGCTGCACGCCCAACTCCCTCTGCTCCGGCACGGGGCGGGGCCGCCAGTCACTCGGCACCCCCTGGGGCCCCGGTGGGCCTTCTCCCTGCCAGAGATGCCCGTGGTCTGTGGTGTTCTTATTGCGCCTGGGACAAGAC